>DWAJ01000465.1:0-32701 GCA_018238005.1 Eurema mandarina
CGTGCGCTGCGAAAACGGTTCAAGATAACAAAATAATATGTATGAAAGAATTATTTCTCTTTAAATGATCTAAAAAAAAGTCCGCGACAGTATATTATGTCTATCTTCTAAGATTGGCTCACTATAACATAATAATAGAAATAGATCCGACGGGGACGAAGTCGCGAGCAACAGCTAGTAATTGATAAAAACGATCCATTTCTCAATGCACTTCTCAAGTGTACAAATTGTAAAACAAAACTCAAATTATGTTACATTTTTAGAACAGTTCATTGTTATTCATACCTCTAATTGTGCTTGTAGAGATGAATTCTTCATCTTTTCTTGTGCGAGATTAACTTGGACATCATTCAATTGCTGACTAGTTGACGTCAACAAACGTTCTTTCTCACGCGCTGAATCCTGTTGCAAATATAGAGTTATAAAAGAAGGCACTGAATATCAAGAACACAAATAAAATGTATTATTAAAGTTGATTATATTTTTACTTATAACACATTATTTTAACGACTGGTGTGACTGAAATTGAATGAGATTGTCATTTTTTTGTCATTTAAATTTGTGTTTATCCACATTTATATACTACAAGAAGCAAATCACTTCTCAAGCACCTATAGCTTCAGCGGCAGCTTTGTACCGCTCATCGTTTGTCGTAACACTTTCTATTATAGATAAGACCTTTTGAATGGCCGGCAACCCAATCCAGAGCTGTAAAGCTTGACGATTGTTCATTGGCTATTACCATTTACCATGAGGTGGCTCGCCTGCTCGTTTACCCCCTATGTTATAAAAACTACTGACCTGCGCCCGCGCCACACTGTCCCTCGCAGCCTGCAACTCGTCCCTGAGCGCCGCAGTCTCGCTGCTAGATGCTGCGAGTCTCTTCTCGAGGTCGGTGCGCGCGCGCAGCTCCCGCGCCGCGCTGGCCTCGGCCGCAGCGACGCGAGCACCATCTATCTCGCTCCCACTCAACGTTTGACGACGCAACGCTCTCTCTTTGGCTATTGTATCCTGTATTTCAATAATTTCATTTGATATTCAACAAATTATAGGGACATAATATAAAAACATTCACTACTTAATTTTCTGAATCATTTGAATGTCACTAATAACTAACTACCCACTAACTAAACATAATTCACTATTGATTTTATGTAACAAAATACTATGGATTCACATATAAAACTCACAATGGGTTTGACATTTATTTCTGTAAGCCATCTGTGGCGTAATTCTTGAACGTTTTGCAGTACATCCTGTGTATGATACAAACTCTCAAAAACATAAGAACATCATCACATTAGGAGAAAGTTCAATGATACAATCTTTACACCGTTATAAACAGTACTTTATAGTCCTTTAAGTTCTTCAAGTAGGCTATGTCTATACCGTATTTTTATCAAAATCGACAACTTTAGCATGACAGCCTTACAGGCAGTTCCTTTCGCTTTTATAGAATTTCTAACTTAAGTATGGACCAATTGTTTACCTTATAATGCTTATGTTGTGAGCGAACAGTCTCAGCATCGGCTACAGCATTGGCGCATTCAGCTTGCAGCTCCCTAACCTTCGCCTCAAGTCTCCCCAGGTCCTCCTTCAACAAATCCCTTTCGCTTTGCAAGTCTGACGCTTGGGCCTTCACAGCGCGGATCTCGGCGTTACTGCGTTCTTTGATTCCGGTACTTAGCTCCTGATTGATCCTCTCTAGCGTCATTCGCTCTTCTTTTTCAACTTCTAGCTGTCGCTCCAGCCGTCTAAGAGAAGAAAATTTGCTATTTTTTATAATATTTACGCGTCAAGCCTATTTTAATGATACCACGGAATAACTCTGTAAGTTTAAAATCACTCTCGAAAATGTACATATATTTTGAACATGTTTTAACTACTGAAGGAATTTCAACTTGATAGATAATATGTGTATCGTGTTTGTCTGTTATTTTGTTCACGAGAAGAGATTTTAGAAGATATCAAACTCTAATAAAAAATAATTAGAATTTAAATAATTTATTGCAACGATAAAAAAGTACCATCTTTATATGTTATTTACATTCATTAATTCATTTTTTTTATTATTTTTAAGTGCATGGATGAGTGTGGATGTGCATGTAAATGTACGTGTGCGTGTGCAGGTGCGGGTGCGTGTGCGTGTGGATTAACGTGGGCGTTGCAGGTGCGGGTGCTTGTGCATGTACGTGTGCGTGCTTTTGAGGGCATGTTTGTGTGCGTGCTTTTGCGTGCATGTTTGTGGGCGTGGATACCGTCATAGCTGGCAATGTCCATAAGTGAACCAACTGACAACCACAGATTATAAGTTCGAGTGTGAGTGTGCGTGAGTTGACGTGTGCGTGCTTGTGCGTCCATGCGTGCGTGTGTGCGTGGTTGCTATGGCAGTATCCGGATACTGTCTGGGCTGTTTAAACTGAACCATCTAGCGACCAGAGGTTATAAGTACGAGTTTGAGTGCGAAAGTGAGATGTCGTGTGCGTGGAAATTATGGTATCCGGCTATTGTATAGGGGGCACTGACCAATGAGGCAGCTAGGCTTGATCTTAGCGATGCAAGTCTCGAAGTCCTTCTCGGGCTCGACGTCCTTCCCGAAGGCGGCCGCGTGCGCGGGCACGCCGCCCGGGCGGCGCGGCGACAGCAGCCCGTCCACGTCGAACATGTACACGCGCTCGCGCGCCTGCTGCACGCTCAGCCCCTCCGACACCATCGCCGCTACGGTTAGGTTCGCTATGCCGTTCGCCGCCTGCAACGTTACGATACCGACTTTACTATTACGCAGGGCCGCGCCGTCCCTATGTGCGAAGTGTGCGGTGCACACAGGCGCCAAGACAATAGGGGCGCCGTAACGCCGAAATTATTTTTGTTACTTTAAATTATTGTTTTTTTTTAGTGGAGTATCGATAAGTAAGTAGGTACAATAGGCGGAACAATCAATCGGTCTCTCAATTTTTATAATATTCGTTTGAAAATTAAGTTTTTTTTATGAAGATTCGTTAAAAAAGAGGCGCTTCTTAGGATCTGCACACAGGCGCTACCGGGGGTTGGCGCGGCCCTGCTATTACGGAAGAGTCTGCTAGAGAGACTGAGGAACACCGTAAATTCAGGCGATTCGCGTCTGACGTACCTGTTTTCCCTTCCCTGGGATTTTAGATAAGCATATTCATTTACAATTAATTAATAATTTACAATAAATAAGAAAGTTTCACGCAAATAATACTTAGTTAATTTGGCTGTAATTTTTCATGCACACATAAGAATCTGACTTCACTCACAGCGGACTTTTTATCCTGATATTGCGACTGGCGCGTGTTGTGACGTAACAGTTAGAATAGTAAATAGGGTTAATTTTATTTTTGTATCAATATTTTTAAATTTTCATGAAATTTATGATTGAACATTATTCTGATGAAAGCAACTAAATAAAATAGGTACAGTAATTAACTACACTACATATTGTAACACTTTTGAATCGTCATAGTATTACAAAGCAATTATACACATACGCCACAATCGGATATCTCAATATTTAACCAGTTATAACATCGATTCACTCACAGATCCAGCGCCGAGGAAGAAGTAGATGTTTTCGCTGAGTTTCCTCTTGGTGACCCTCACGGCCGCCATGAGCCCGGCCACGGCCACGCTGGCCGTGCCCTGGATGTCATCGTTGAACGTGCAGTACTTGTTGCGGTACTTGGCGAGCAACCGACCAGCATTACCTAGCGCGAAGTCCTCGAACTACAAGTAAAAAAAACGTTAAATAAATAAAGAATAATCGATGTATGTTCAACAATATCTTAAACGAAACCTAAAACAAGGAAAATGTGATAGTCCCGCCTATAAATGACACATACATTTACAGGATAACCAAAAAAATGTAGCAAATAGTAAGTTTGTATAGGGTTGTATTTAAGGGCTGAATAATTTCAATAAATCTTAAAGTGGAATCCTATATTTTCTTTATTACTTTGTAGACAAGGAAAAGGAGGCGAAGTGCTTCAATAAAAGGCCTCTACTTTGTATTTCATACCGTATTAAGTAAATATAAGTGTAAGTGTACATAGTAACAGTGTTACTATCGACATATTATATTTATCTAAAATATGTCAAGAAATTTCTATGCCGTTACGTAAAGCGTAAGAGCAAAATGATCTTATATAACCAAATCTTGTTTGACGAACGACCCCGATCCAGTTTGCACTGATTTCAGTTAACTTGTGACGATTATTTGTAATTTCGTTTAACGAGACAGTCAGATGACTGTAATGCGGGCGGGCATTTGAGATGATCACTAAACAATTGGCAAAACTTAGGAGGAAAGTCATGATAAAACTATTTATAAAATATAGACTTCACTACATCTGTGTGGTAATTAAACGTATCAATATGAAAACGCTATGCAAATGAACAACTTCCGCAATTAATAAAATGTGCTGCGCTAGCTAATTATAGAGTTGGGATAATTTTATCAACTAATTTAGTTTGAAACTCGTATTCTAATATGCTCGTACTAGGGAAGTAGCGGCAAAATATAAAACGGCGGAATAGGAGTTATACATTTATTTTATGTTATATTATCCCAAAAATCCGGTTAAGCAATTAACATGAAAACTGCGTTGCTATCCATCCATTTACTGGATGGATACGTCATTGTTGGGAATAGTAGAATAACTCTAAAATATAGCAATTTGAATCTTATGCAAATCAAATCACAGAGCATTACTTAAGAATGCAAGTTTAAAAAACAATAACAACGATATAGAAAGATCGACGAGACAAAATCTAGTTAGCCAATATGCAATAAAGCGAACGTAAACCTTTCAATTCAGTGTAATACAATTACTATCAAGACAGATAACCTAGACTGTGATGCAACAGCTGTTGAGGTAGGTCGCCTGTGATATTTCCGTTCACAACATTCACAACTCAACCTAATCTGAATTTGACTTTCACACTTCATGAATGCACTGCCAAATATAAAATGCCATTCTAATTAATGCTCTATCTGATAGCGACAAATAAACAGGAACATTCTTAAAAGCTTTAATATGGAAGAACAAAAATTGTATGTCATTAATTCTACATTAAATGTCTATTTTTAAATACGAATTTTATAACCAAATTTAAAAACATATTGAAATTGATTGTACACTTTACTTCATTTTATGTGCGTACAATGAATGCATTATATAAAAAATGACGACGGTAACACTTTTAGCAACTCCTTTGTTATAGTTATTCTCAAATATGTCACTGTACTATTATAAGTAGATATAGTTAAGGGGAGATCCCCGGTCGCGATTTTATAATATACGCTACTGAACAGCCAACATTTTTTGGTAATTAAAAATCAATTTCATTATACACATAATGTCTTAAGACAAAGGTCTGTTCAAAAACGACAGCATACATTTTATAAATATCGCTCCCCTACTTCCACTGGGGTCCTGCTAATGGGTTGCATTCATCCATATCACGCGTTGAAGGTTAGCCATTTAATACGTCAATCAACACAAACAATCATATTAAACACTTGGGATTTAGATTATAATATATCGATCAAAACCAGCCAGATATTGAAATGATAAGATTGTATACATAACATTGCAGTGTTATAAATCATAATAATTATATTTTTATCTACAGTTATGTAAAACACTGCAATACGCACAATCTCCAGATCAACGACTGATAACGAAAGATTGTAAGTACAAATTATCTGGGCTTTTGTTTTGTTTTGGAAAATCCGCGATATTTTTAACATTCGATCGTCACCGGACACAAAATCACGTGAATGGATGACGCAAATAAAAAAAAATTGTCAAGTCAATATCGATAATGGTTTAATCGATATTGTTAAAGGGATTTGCAAGCACAAGATAAGAAACCTAATCTTTTTACATAATATGCAATGTTTCATCATTAAATAACGCTACCTTGCTTGGTTATTTGTAAATTAATCTTAGTAAATACAGCCCGTAATTTATTACAATGTTATAATATTAGAACAAAGATTTGTATACATAATTTAGTATCAATTTTACATTTGAAGATTACACCGAGGCTACGAGCTCGCAAAACACACAAGGAATGATCAAATTTTCCACTGAAATTAATGGGTGCATTCACTTGCTTTTATGAAAGCATTTCCAAGAAATGCCCTTAAACTAAACATATTCAGAGACGTATGTATTTAGGTGCTGACGTTACGTTCCTCGCGGTATATTTTAAGAGGGACATAAAACTTACATCAAAATGAGTTTATTTAGATGTAAAGGATACTTATTCCATTGGAAATAGGCTAATAAGTTTTTTTTTTATCAAGATTATATGTCATAAATAATAGGTACATTTATTATATCATAAGTAGGTATGTTATTTTCATATTACAAAGTTAAAAGTTAGAAATAAAAAATAAACCAATAGAGACTGAAATTTCTAATGTAAAATATAAAAGTTTATATTAAATATTTCGCCTTTAATGTCTTCAAATGTGAATTTGTAGGAATAAAATTAAATGAACGTTTCGAAATGACTTTTAGGAAGGTTGTTATGTCTTTGAACTCCTTTAAACAATTTGCCACTTAATTGTGTGTTAATTGAGTTCTTGTGAGTGACAGTATTATTCAAAATTGTATTATGTAATTTCTCGAAACTCCAAAAGGTAACCACTCAATTTCACAGAGAATATAAGAACTCTATACTAACAAATAATATCATGTGGAGGTAAAGGTGCCGTAGATATAGAATTACTTTAATAAACTATTATATTAGGTATATAGATATCGGTTTTAAAGTTTTATAAATTAAAAAAATATTAAAATTCAACCTTTCATAAAATTTTACGCTATTTTATTGTAGAAGTTAATTAATTAAACCTTATATGATCTGACCAAAAGTTCCTAGCATATAAAAAATATATACTCATATATTATATTTTACCTGCAAAAGCGTATTCTGTCCGTATCTTTGAACGCAGGCTTCCATGAACTCATCGATAAATTCGTCGTACTCCTTTCCTCTGACTCTCCTTTGTCGCAGACCGATGTACAATGGATCTTCCAATAGATCCTAACAAAAAGGATCTAATCAATATATATTTTTTTATTACTACTATGTATAACACATACATAGTAAAAAACAAAGTCGCTTCCTTCTGTCTGTCCCTGTCCTTAATGCCTGTCCCTATGCTTAAGTCATTAAAACTACGCAACCGATTTCCATGCGGTTTTTTTATTAGCTAGAGTGACTCAAGAGAAAGGTTTATGTGTATAATACATGAATAAAAACGGGTAATACCGCATGGCTAGTATCTACTAAAAGGATACTGATGAAATAGTCACTCGAATACGAGTAATTATATGCATTAGAATGTATATCAAAAGGCAGCTTTATCGCTAGAAAGTTATATTTTTAAAAGCAACCTTGGCAATATGGAAAAATAATAACATACAATAAATTTTAGAAATAGTATTCAGAAAATATAAAATAGAATGTCGACACTATAGACGAAAAACAATATAATTTATGGCTTTGGACATTGCATTTTTTTAATTAATTGTCGAATAACAACTTCACTCTCTCAAAAAATCATAATATGTGTGTTTGTATCATTTTAATTTACTTTCTTTGTAAATACATTATTCTAATACTGACGCGATTCAAAGAGACTAAATTATTTAAAATGCTAACTAGAAACTGTTACGTCATTTCGAACAACTCGTGTATTGTAGTGATTGTAATCGATACTTCGAGAGCTGAAAATACGATACGTGGTATTGTGAATAGATTTTATCAAAATTTTAATAACATATAAACTTGTTTTATATATAAAGCATAAGAGGAACTAATATTGCTGCAAAAATAGCGAAGACAGTTAAACTTGGCTTGTGTATACACAAATAAATTTGTTTAAAAGCTAGGTAGGTACTTTATTTGTTGTAAATAACATATTTTTTGCAGCATTCCTAAGCCGCAAAACAGTATATTTTGTTTCAGTAAGAAAACTAAATTTATTTCCAAGGAAAACTCGTATCTAGCACATTTGCATACGACATTGGTTTATGGAAATGAAAGATCTTTTAAGAAATAAAAGGATAGTTGTATGTAGATATGTATAGGCGGGCTGATTTCCGCAACTCGACGACCAATATTCCTACGCCTATACTGCGTGTGCATTGGTAGCTTCGTTATTGTCACCTCTTTATTAGTTGAATATCTATTTTATCGAAAAGGAAGTAGATGCTATAAGTGCCTTACGATGATAAAATTATCAGCACTATCAGAAAATGATAACTAATTAAACAATTATATTTCACTATCATTCTAACACCATTATTAAGATACACTAATACAAATATCGTATGCTATTTAAAATATAATACATATAGTTATGTTCATTAAATACTAACTGATATTGAAGCGATGAATTACAGATTAACTTACACATACAAAATAACCTAAAAGATTGCCATAAACTTTAGCTAAGAATCCCACTGCACGATAAATACCTGATTATCAGTTCCGACGTCTAATGTGATGGGCAGACATTGATGTGGTTTGATGCCCGCTAGAGCTGTATAGAGAGACAGTTTTCCTACAGGAATACCCATCCCGTAAGCACCCAAGTCTCCCAAACCCAAGATTCTCTCTCCATCGGTAAACACTATCGCTCTTACGTCTGGTTCCGGCCTAAAAGGACCAATAAAATTCAAACCAAAAAAAATCTATGTACATGATTTTTTATGTAACGATTCTTTGCAATAACATCTATTTAGCTATTATAAAATAATTTAGAATAAAATTTACGCGATTAATAAGACAATATTAATTGTTAAAAAATAGATATTATATCATTTGTCATAATATTGTGTAATATTGAATTTGTACGCTAAAATAAAATTTAAAGTTCAAGAACACATACAGGCTATTTGACATTTACAATCAAATCAATTATGAATATATTATAAACCTATATATTTAATTTATAACTCAGAGCTTTATACATACCAGTTCTTAAGAATATTGAACACATGTCCCTTATCATTAATGGTAATAAAGAGACCTCTAGGTCTTCTATAAATGAGACCGAATCTCTGGCAGGCTAGACCAACAGTTGGAGTGTAGACGATTGGCAGATACTTCTCTACGTTTTCCGATAGCAAACGGAAAAACAATTTTTCATTTCTGTCCTGCAAGAAAAAATATTTTGATTAAAAAATATACCTTTTGTCATTATGATAATAAGTAGGAATATATTATCATAAACATCGTTTTTTAACTACGGCAAAACAAGAATAACACGTCATGCACCTAAATCTTGATTAACTGGTAGTTTGAAAAGGGTTAGGCAAGACACTTAAGCGAGGAATTTATTAAATCAGTGGTACCTGTACGCTGTCTAGTCACCTGTAACTCCACGAGGTAGAGATATTTGTTGAGATTGTCTTCATATCGGTCAATTGATATCCGGCAAATATCCAGCTGTTCCTCCTGGGTTTTGAATTTTGCCGCTAAAAGGCCATGAATGCCAAGAGCTTGACGCTCCTCTAACGTAAATGCTAGACCCTAGAAACACGTAAAGTAATTTAATACGAGCGGGATATTCTTGGGCAGAAATTCTCGAAAGTATAATGATTTCATCGCAATACATAGCACTATCTTAATTAACCGTGACCTGGCAATTCAGGATTTCAATGTTTGCTAGCCAATTCGCTTAATAAACCTGTTAACTAACATAATCGTTTGGCAAGAGTTAGAAATTCCAAATTTTATAGGGCTTAATAAATGGCTATTTTAAGTACCTTGTTAAGACGGGGATCCCTCAAATGGTCGATACCTCGGATCATATTCGGGCAGACGATGTCGCCGGTGACTTCGTGGTAGTTGCGGCATTGCGGCGATGATTGTTCTAGGAACACTGGACATTTTGTCAGTGCGTACGCGAGAGCCCGATTCGGGCCTATAGCGTTTGAACAGCATCTATAGGAAATTTATAAAGTACAATGTCTTTGACTAGAACATTTACCCAACTATTGCAAATTAGTTTCAAGGTTGTGAATTGTAATAAGAATAAGTTTACTGTCACGACTCCGCTGCAGTGTACGTGCTTTTAATCTTGTAAACGTTCTTCAGAAAATTACAGTGTATATTAGCTATTTTGCAACTGTAAATTAGAAAAACTAACAGAAAGTAAATCATTCGTTTCTCTTAAACAGCTTCTTATATTGTCACTAAGCTGACAATGTGTGGGCTAAATTTCAGCACAACGATACTGAACAGTGATATAAATATCAGCTTTTAAAACTTTACTAAAACATTCTTCAAAAATTAGCTAGTTACATACAAGCTTATTACTACTTCTTTACCTATCATGTATTTATGGTAAATTGTTTACCATAAATTAACCTGCTTCTACTCTGCATTACTATAACAAATCGGCAATGTAAGTTGGACACGTACACTATTAGCAACTCTTGTTGGACATGTATGGCCAATAACAGTTGCTCATGTATGGCCAATAACATTCTCTTGTATTTGTCATTTCTCACACCAATCAGACGATTAAATTCTGAATCATTCTGACGTAGGTATATATATATGTCACAGCCATGGTGGTTAATACACTTTTGCTCAAAATGACTAGTCATAGAATGACTAAGAAACAATGTCACACAAGACATTGTAAATCAAACTCTCCCAAAGTAATAATACCTACATACTTATGAAATCCTGACCAACATTATGAAATCGAATGAGGTTAGGTGAGACGCAAATCCTACTACGTGGATTTGACTAAAATTTAGCAAGCAGGTATAGGATATAGGAACTACTCATTCTGGTATTGCACCGGGAACGGAAACTATATTATTGTTCGCACCTACAGTTAACACGTAAAGGCTTTTCATGAATTACAAATTATAGTATGTTTATACGTAAATATATAAAATCTGGGAAGTCACCAAAATCAAATTACATATAATTCTTATTTAAAAAATTGTGGGGATAACTAATAAAAGGTCGGTGTTTTATTTTTTTTTTTTTTTAATATTTATTTAAGGAGCTTTGTCGCTAAGCGACCACATCGCTCCATGAGTCATCACAATCCAAATACACACACACAAATATTTTAAAAACTAAGTAAATTATACTAAGGCTTACTGAGACAGGCTTTCGCTAATTTATAAAAAAATTGTGCATCGTCAGAACTTGGATCCGACAGAGTACTATTGATATACCCTACAGATATATCGCGACCACAGCGAGCCACTCGCATCGAGGCATTCCGGACACACTCCATCAACACATGCTCAACATCTTCAACTACTCCACAGTCGTCACAGTTTGGGGATAGTGATTTTTTCATTAAAAATGCGAACCTATTCGATGGAATGTGACCAGAACGCAACCTTAATGCCATTTTTATAGACTCTCTGTTCAATAATACTTTGTCCACCCAAGGTATACGTGGTATTGATGGCTGGATAGTTTTAAACCAAATTCCTTTAGAACGCGATCTTTCATCAAAATACTCCTGCCATGATGTGTAACAATTATATCTAACGTATTTCAGCAGATCAGACTCGAGAGGTAAAACTGGTACGTGTACTCCATCTACCGTTGCTTGTTTAGCAAGTAAATCCACTTGCTCATTTTCTTTTAATTGGATGTGGGAAGGGATCCACTGAAATATAACCTTTTTTTTATGGGAATTTATCCTTAAAAGAGATTCCAATATTTGATAGGCTATCGGTACGCCTTTCGCTTGAGAGGTGCAACGAGCCAAATGTTGTAATGCACTTTTAGAATCTGTCAGAATAACAAACTTAAGAGAGCTGATAGATTCAATATACAAAAGGGCTTCAGCTATTGCAATGAGCTCTAAGTGCATCACTGAGATATCAGAATCAATTCTAAGTTTAACCGAAACATTGGTCTGTGGATCTAAAAAAGCTGAACCTCCCAATTTATCTTTAGATCCATCTGTAAAAATTTTATAATAATTTCGAAACTTATTGTTAATATAACTAGTGCATAATGTTCTTAAAGTTAAGGTGTGAAAAGTACTTTTTGCTCGCGATATAGATGGAATATTATCGATAATTATTTCTCTTAAATTTAAATTACTCATCCAAGTTTGTAAGGAAAACATGTCCAGTTTTACACTTTGATGCATAGGAAAAGATTCTAGTAAAGTTTTAGAGGAAAGAAGCAAGGGAAGTTTTTTATTGCGGAAATATCTTGAATTGCTACATAAGCTCAGGTCTTGTAATAACCCAACTGTACAATTATTGATAGCAGCTTTTGACTTCAACCAGTATTTTCCTGCTAAGTATTTCCTACGAATTGTAAGAGGGGGAAGACAAAGATCATTCTCCATGACATGTATAGGAGTACTACGAATAAAGCCGCCTATTATTCGTAATGCCTGATTTTGAACCCTGTCCAACTTAAGAATATTAGACTTGCTACTATTGTCATACAGAAAACTAGCATAATCTAGTCTACTACGTATAAGAGAAATATAAAGACGCCTTAAATGTTTTTGATGAACCCCCCAGCCCGGTCCACTTAAAACTTTTAAAATATTTAAAACTTTAACTGTTTTTTCAATTAAAAAATTTATATGAGTACCCCATCGAAGTGAACTATCCAGCCAAATACCTAAGTATTTACAATTGAAACTTATGGGTAAATATTGATCTTTAATTCGTAAATCAGCTACATTTCTTAATTTACCTTTTTTGAAAACACAAAATTGACTTTTTG
This sequence comes from Eurema mandarina, assembly GCA_018238005.1. NCBI lineage: Eukaryota > Metazoa > Arthropoda > Insecta > Lepidoptera > Pieridae > Eurema > Eurema mandarina. Next base: position 12,775 of record DWAJ01000465.1, read on the forward strand.
TGGCTGATATAGATAATCCTAGGATATTTAATAAATTATTTAAATCTTCACATGCTTGTTCCAAATTTTCAATACAGAGTGTTAATTCCTTTCCGGATGTATATAAAACAAAATCGTCGGCATATTGAGAAATATTTACAATTTCAATTTTTTTACATATATCTATTGTTGCTGCATTAAAAAGTAACGGTGACAACGGGTCCCCTTGAGCTAAGCCCTGACCAGCAAATCTAACTGACGTAACTTCACTGTTCTCTAACCGTAGGTGCCTGTTATTAAGAAATGACCACAGATATAAACAAATCTTTGACCCTACGCCCAACTGATCTAACTTTTTTACTAAAGAGAAAACATCTATGTTATTGTATGCGTTTTCAACGTCGATAAAGCAGGCAGTCGTTAGTAAGTCTTTTGCAAAACCAATTTGTATCGTTGTTACTAACCGAGTGATATTATCGTAGCATGAACGGCTTTTTCGAAATCCTATCATATTGTCGGGAAACAGTGAGCAACTTTCAAAAAACCATTCCAGTCTTTTATTTAAGATCGAATGAAATATTTTACAGATAACTGAAATTAATGATATCGGCCGTAGTGAGTCACTATTGACTTTAGGAATAGGTATAATTTTAATCTGCCGCCATTGAAATGGAATAACACTACCATTTAAACATGAATTGTAAATTTCAACTAAAATACATTTACCTGAGAGAGGAAGGTGTTTTATCATTGAAAACGAAATGTTGTCGCATCCTGGGGCAGTATCACTATTTTTAATTGAGGATTCCACTTCTTGTAAACTAATTTCAGACTCTAGTTTCATATTGCTAGATGAAAAAATCGGTTGAGATGGTTCAACATAGTCAGGTGTTAATTCATTAAGTAACGCATTGGCTTTCTTGGGATCTACATTACAATTATTGTTCCTTACATGTCCTTTAACCCATCTCATTTTATTCCACATGTCCGATGATGAAGAAGATTGATCAACCTCAGTACAAAATTTTTGCCAAGACTTACATTTAGCTAGACGAATCGCTCTTTGGGCCTGTGCGACTTTTTGCCTAAGAATGTTTAAATTATCTGGGGATGGATTTCTCCTTAGATTGGTTAATGCTAGACGACGCTCGGCAACAACTTTAGACAAATCAGCCGTCCAATATGGTTTTGGAATGAAGGCGTTATGGGCAGAACTGGTGATATTTTTATAAGGAATAAATTTATCAGCTGCGGTTTTTACAGTATGTTCAAAAAAATTATAAAGATTTTGTACGTCTACAGGCTTATCAGAATTTACAAAAATATTGTTTATGAAAGAAGAATAAGAGCCCCAGTCGCTTTTTTTAAAATTTCTTTTTTTAATAATACTTTCATTTAGATATATGTAAGATGATAGTTTAATTATAAGATGGTCACTGCCAAGACATTCATTTGAAACAGACCAAGAGAATAGCGTAGCTAAATCTACAGATATAAAAGAGATGTCAGGTGATGATTGCTGTAGAATGCCATTAACTAAACGAGTTCTAGTTGGACTGCCATTATTTAAGTGAATGAAATTATTGTCTAACATGGAATCTAATATTTGTACGCCACGCTGATCAGATCTATTAGACCAGTTAGTGTGATGTCCGTTGAAATCACCTAAGATTATAGATTTATGCCTACCTAATGAAAATATATAATCCCAATCACGCTGTGAAGTATTAACGGAAGAAGGACAGTACACAGATATAACATTCTCAATATGCCGGCAATTAAGAATTTTAACACGTAAAAGTTCAATACCTACATTCGGACATTGGGTGAGACTTGACACGCTTTTTATTGATCTATGTGTTAAAATGGCTACACCGCCATAGCCGTCTGATCTATCTAATCTAAATGTATTGTAACCATTTATTTTAAAACTGCTATGAGGAACTAGCCACGTCTCACTCAAGACTGCTATGTGGATCTTCTCTTGTGAGAGAAGGGCTTCTAAGGCTATTAACTTGGGTCGTAAACTTTGGCAATTCCACTGAATAATATTAACGGGAGTAATGCTATTAGCGTAATTAACCATTTGGATTTATCATGCTTAGCAAAGAACCAGTCGAAAAGCTGCTGATCACGTTAGCAAATAGCCACTCACCGAAAATTGATAGTATCTGCTGAATTTTAAATTCCAAGCCATCCCTACTCATAAAAATTGAATATAATTTAGCTAGTAGACGTATAAAGCTAAGGTCCTTTACACTTTCACGATTACGTTGACTTCGCGGGGGGGGATTGGGTGTGAAGCTAGCCTCGTTATCCGAAGCTCCTGACTCACGAGCTTCACCATTGTCCATCTCCATGGGAGCAGCTGAAGGGGAGGGCGCCGGGGTAGGTTGACGGGGTTGACGTTTTCGCTGGCACTGCTGGGGCTTTTTGCGATTGGTTGCCGCTTTTGATAGGTCCTCCTCCGTGTTAATAAATAATTCGGACATCAATTTTACTTTTCGCGCTGGTCTGTCACACTCTACTTGGACGGCGTCGGATTCAAAAGTCTGAACTTTACTAGGGAGAGGCGGGCCTGGTGAGATACTTCTGTCAGGCACAGGTGATGGCGGAACGTATACCTCGAGAGCTTTACGGTATGTACAATTAAATTCAGACATCAATTCTCTCACTTTTCTCTCTTTTTTGAATACTGGGCATATCTTCTGTAAAGCCATATGTGGACCCGTACAATTCACACATCGAAAGTTGGTAGTAAGGCAGTTCTCGTGGCTTTTTGAACATTTAGGGCAAACAATCTTTTTTGATGGACATAATAAGCGAGGGTGACCGTATTTCCAACAGCGGGAGCATTGAGTAACTGGGAAAACATATGGGAACACCCTTACTTTCATGCCATATATATGTACATGAGTTGGAACCGAGGGCCCTTGAAATGTCAGGCGAATAACCTCACACTTTTCCCATCCAGATGCGTCGTCTTTATCATATTTCCTTTTGTTTAGCCTTTTTATCGCCACTACGTCAATGTTACTAGCCAAGTTTTGATTAATCTCGTCTTCCGATACCTCCAAATCTATGTTTCTGATTATCCCATATGATAGCCCAACTTCAGACGATCTCTGGCACCTCCAACCCTGATCAATCACCAATTTGGACTTGATTAAAGATTCCGCATCCCCCTCTCCATCAAACGTGATAACAATCTTCCTCTGATGGATATATTTAACTTCCGCAACTCCCTGGATGTTATTATCATTTAGAAGCTTTGCTAGCGCGAATTGTTTGGGGACCCCAGAATTGGACATGACGAACACTTGAATCTTTTCACGAAATTCAGTACTCGACGTCCGACCAACCTTCCGACTACGTGGTTGTACTGTATTCCAACCTTCATCTGAAGAGGTCTCTTCACGCTCAAGGCGTCTCTTAAGATTGTCCACATTACTAGTACTCACACTATCATTTATTACACAAAAATCAACAGCACGCTCTTCGTCATTCATGACGAACGGCGCCCGGCCTATAGGTCGAGCCCGCGCTTATCGTAAATGAATACGCGTAATCAATTAAGAGTAGCAACGATTATTAGAAACACGACCGATTCGCTCAAGCGTCACTCGTGCCCGGTGTTTTATAGAAATATTTCTAAAAAATCTACATACGAATTTTTAAATTAACGATCTATTGTTTTATTTTATCCTATTAAACTCCATAAATTTATGTACATAATACATAATAGCTAGATTTATAACTTAGCTTTGACTGTAACGTAAATACGTAAATCTCGAATCCATTATTACGTACATCAATACGTACATGCGTTAATCCTTATTAATGTGTACAATTAATGCACTATTCTATACCTGTCCATATGTGATTGATTGTATCACGATTAACAGCAAAATACGCATAGAAATTATCGGCTAACTACGTCAGCGTGGATTACGCACACTGATAAACTTGATAATGACTCAAATAAGCAAATTTCTAAGCAAATCTATTTCTAGCGCCACTGTTATTAAGAGGTGTTGTATCTTTATGGAGCTGCGTAAAATTAGCATGTCAGTTTTTTTTTCAGCTAACTTCCCTTATAGATGTCCATTTTATTATAGTCGCTAGTTTAGCTACATCTACTCTATATTCTAAAAATCTCTCTTACACAAATAATAACCAACTTTGATTTACCATTTTTAAGTACATGTTAGTCGCAAATGTAATCCAGAAAAGGAATCCAGGTACTTAAAAATAAACTTGTCTTTTGGAAGTCTAGTTTAGTTATGTATGAAATCATTTCATTAACTCATAAGTCATAAGTTAACTTAAAACTTTTTATAAGTATACTAGTGGCCCGTCCCGGCTTCGCACGGGTAGAGATAGTTCTAAATATAGCCTATGTTATTAAGTGATAATGTAGCTTTCTAATGAAAAAAGAATTATTAAAATAGGTTCAGTACTCTTTGAGTTTATTTGTTACGTACAAAAATACAAATCTTTCCTCTTTATAATATTAGTGTAGATTACATGATGTGATCATCACTTTTATTAAATACTGACTTGACTTATAGTTGTAGCAACAACTCTAGCATTTATATAATGAAATTAAGACTAAAACATACAATGCCGTAAAAAATTATAATTATAATACAAAATAAACTACATATTATTTTTAGCCTGTCTGAAATTTGGCAAATTTACAGACCTGACTATATGTAATGGTCTGTAAATTTGAGAAAGATGAGAGTATATATGATATATCATATATGTACTCATTTTAAAACTTTATAATGATCCTTGGTATGCTTTATAATAACCTGGGTAGGTCCTTTTTGAAACAGATCAAGACCATAATATTATAAGGTTTGGAATCACTCTGTCAGCTCAATAGATGTCATGGGGATAATGTATTTTTCAAATATCATTGTTAAAAAAGCATATATACAGTCGAATTGAGAAACCTCCTTTTTTTGAAGTTGGTTAAAAAATAGTTTATACCAATTATATCAGGTCAGACTTAACTTTTTTTGTATGTATATATGTGTATATTTTTATATCACAAGAGAACTGTCATAAAAGTGAATTCTATAATAAAAAAAATTATTATAGAACTGAGAGTATGAATTTAGCATCTATAACCGGGCTACCTACAACACTGTCTATATAGAGAGCAACTATTGTTTTTCATAGTACTTTATTACTATACTTGTGTATCCAAAGATATATGTTGTAATCTAGGCTGATTATGCTAGAGATGTTGGTAAACAAAGAAAAAGTGAGAGCTATTTTTGTACCCGTTTATTATTTTGGGGTTCATTACTGCTAATGTTGCCAAGTCTCAACAAATGGCACAGCCAAAAATAATGATCACAGAATTTTACATTGCTTAATAATTGCAATAACAATTTGATTTATGGAAAATACTGATTATGTTGTATTACTTTAGGAATAAAGTAAGCATTTGATAAAGTATATTATAGGTACTTTTCAGAATTATTTATGTCAATTAAGAAATAGTATTAATATGTTCCTTTTATATTTTTTACACCGGAAAATTTTAGGTATATTATTTTATTCCTTAACATATAAATATAACATTATACCATGAGTAGTCTAAGTCAAAATCGTGAGATAAACTGTAAGTAATACAAAGAACAATGTGTGTTAATTATTTAGATTTATTGGTAAAATTTTAATACGTTCGCATAATACTTACATCCAAAATACATATCTATTATTGCACACGATATACATGTTTTGTTTTATAAATTTATACGTGCGATAATATCCCAATTCTTTATATTATATTGAACGACAGCAAATATATTACTTAAAAGCCTAATGCGAACTTTATTTAAATAAGAGTTACCTGTTTTATATTATAGTGCGACAATAAAAATTACAAATTGTACAAAATACACAGGTGTCACGTTATATAAACTCCCAAAATAAATGAAAAATGATACTTACAGCAAAGACCTGGGAAGAGACGAAAACATTTTAAAGAAATATTTTCATTTAAAATTCACAACTCCACGAAAATACTGTTTACACGATTTTTTATGTTAAATTTTAAATTAATTTATCGTCCTCCATGTGTACTATGTAGCACGTTTGTTACGAGTTCCGCCTAGTGGCTGCCTACTCGTACTTGCAGGCCGTAACGTATAGACTAATCACTAAAGACAAAAGAGCAATATGACCATTGACCTGTGAAGCCTGAAACTAAGATAAAAAAAAGAAATTTTTAAATTATTTATAAGTCGAGGTTTATGGTAATTGGTACGATAATAATAATATACCAATAATAATGTAAGAAACTATCACGATCTTTTTTAAAAAGCAAAGAATGGCATTAGCTAAAAACCCAATAAAGTAAAAAACAAATGTTCATGATTATGGATGTTTTTGATACGATTATTATTGATAAATTTGTAAATACTTACATTGCTAGAATATAATTGTTACTCAGAATATACGTGTTTCAAAATCCAGAAATCTCGTCTCATTAATCATAAGTTACCTTGTTTATTATAATATATATTTATGTAGTTCCTTAGTCTTATATACTCTTTATTTGTGACACTGACAATTGACAAGTGCTAAAAACAAAGATGCAACTGGATCTCAGCTGTGAAAAACACAGCTGTTTTTCCTAAAACTTTTCACAATATCTGTTTAGAATTAAAACCAACGCAATGATTCGTGAAGACGACCCGCAGTTTCGGATAACGCCTCTTCAACAAATGGCATCAGCATGTTCCGGTGCCCTCATAACCTCCCTATTTAGTAAGTACAAAATATACCTACTGGCTACTATACCATTATTGATTCATATAAATATTGCATTATTGCGAGGTATCATTTATTTTAATTTGTTTATCTTAATTTATATTTATATTCCTTATTCAAATTTTAGTGACGCCATTAGATGTTGTTAAAATTAGATTACAAGCACAACAAAAAGCTCTGCTTTCAAACAAATGTTATTTATATTGCAATGGATTAATGGAACATTTGTGTCCTTGCGGTGAAACTGCATGGATACCACGACGAGTGCACTTTCATGGGACTATGGTATGGTAATGCTTAAATATAAAATATTCTTACTTCCACCCAATTTAAAATTTCTTATGAGAATCTCTTTATTATTTATTGAATTAATTAATTTCAATCATATAGTCCGCTGTTGTCCAGGAGGCAGGTCCCACTGTGGAGCATGTGCCCCACTTTGGGAAACTTTTACTACACATATTTTATAGTTAGAGGAGTGAATTCTAAAATTCTATTTAATTTAAATAAAATTTAGTACAGATATCTAGATCTGTACTAGTTAAAAAAAATACATTCTTTAAATAGTTGTACATATCAATTATGAAATCAATTTTTAATGTTTAAAATCATATGTGGGGTGACTAAGAATTTTAAAAACATTAAGTTGGTACATTGCACAAAAAACATTTTTACACCTTACAAATGCACCAGGACATAGTATATTTACAAGACTCAGGGTTAACATTTTTACCAGGGTTAATAAAAGACTATGATAATAAGGTCATGTAATTTCTTTACACAAGACTGGGCTTATAATTACTATGTGTATGTCTATATGCATTATTTTTATTATCTAAAGAAGGAAATGTATTTTAAAACATAAGTTTGAATAAAAATATTGACATTTCAGGATGCCTTTTATAAAATAACAAAATTAGAAGGAGTCACTGCCCTGTGGTCAGGATTAAGCCCTACCCTGGCATTAGCTCTTCCATGTACCGTTATCTATTTTGTGTCATATGAACAGCTGAGATACAAGATGAAAACAACATATAACACTATGACAGGCAAAAGTAAGAAACAATCTTGATTGGTATTAGAATTTATTTAATATAATTATTCATTTCTTAGAAGAATTCATTATTCTAATTATTATTTTTTTAATGAGACCAATTAAAATGATATTTCAGTGGGTCAACCAATGTGGATACCACTCATAGCTGGAGCAACAGCAAGAATGACTGCAGTGACACTGGTTAGTCCTGTGGAACTCATTAGAACAAAAATGCAATCAAAGAAGTTGACATATTCGGGTATTAATTTTTTTTTACTTAATATGTCTTTTACATTCAAATTGTTGCAGCAGTATTATAGTGTCTACTTTGTATTTTACAGAAATAACTATGGCATTAAGACAGGTACTAAAATATGAAGGATACAAAGGACTATTCCGTGGATTAGGGTCTACTCTTTTAAGAGATGTCCCCTTCTCAGGTAAATTGCAAGGTTTTATTTATATGTTATTTTACTAGCTCGCCCCGCGTTTTATTGGGGAAAATAAATTGTGTATTTTCCCACAGTAACACATAGCCTATGTGTTAATCCAGGTTGTTAGCTATCTTCATACCAAGTTTTATGAAAGGCGCTCCAGATGTTTAGACGTAAAGGAGTAACAAATCTACACACTCACACAGTCACAAACTTTCGCCTTTATAATGTTAGTGTGGATTACTTGCAGTGGCAAATTAAACAATTTCATTTAATGCTTTTGCTTGTTTAAGCTGTTTTATTTATTAAAAAATATATTTGCAGGATTATACTGGACAACATTTGAAAAAACCAAAAGAATTTTCAACAAACCAGATTCAGAGAAGAATACCTTTTTATTCAATTTCTTTTGCGGATCTGTAGCTGGCAGTGTATGTAATTTGTATGATTTCTTTTATTATTACAACAGGTTGTTTTTCTATGGAGAAAAGTGTAAACAGTTTTGTAGGTCTGTAATGTCCAAATATAAGACTTGAGCCTCTCAAGAAAGGAACATGAGTCATCTTGAACTTTTACTGTGTTCTATTCTACTGTATTGAGTAATAGACATCTACAAATTAGCTCACCTACTCTGTTCTGCCAATACCTATTACATATTACGATTTCAATTAATTTAACAGTAGCTGAAAAATATTTTAATCAACTTTTTTAATCTTTCAGGTTGCTGCTTTTGTAACATTACCATTTGATGTCATCAAAACACATCAACAAATAGAATTGGGAGAAAAAGAAATCTACACAGGTAGTTGTTAAAGTTAATACTTATACTAAGTGTTATCTATATATATAACAGAAAGTTGTGTTAGTTACACCATTTATAACTCGATAACGACTCAACTGATTTGGCTGATTTGGTGCTTGGTGGCTTGATTGGTGGGGATGTAGCTTAGAACCAGGAGAAGGACATAGGATACTTTTTATCCAGTTTCCAGGGAATAATTTTTTAATGAAAGTAAACGCGGACGGAGTCGCGGGCAACAGCTAGTTATTTTATATTTAAGTGTTATATTATGAATGATGTTTTTGTTTGCTGACAGATGGAAAGACGCAACAACGAGCGTCAAATATGAAGGACATTGCAAAAACAATTTATAGAAATCATGGTATAAAGGGATTATTTACAGGATTTCTGCCTCGAATATTTAAAGTAGCACCAGCTTGTGCAATTATGATAGCAACTTTTGAGTATGGAAAACAATTTTTCCAAGTATATAACTCACAAAAATATAAGGAAATGATGCAGCGGTGAGTGGGATACAAGTTTTTACTCCTAATTATATTTTTTTTACCCAAATATCCACATTATGATTTCCTGATACCATGTCATATTCCTTAACCATATTTTTATTTCAGACAAGGTGTAGATCTTACAATTATAAAAAGTGACTAAATAACGCAAGATTTTGCTTGTGGTAAAACATGTGTTTTGGTATAAATTTTTTGTTTTCTAAGTTAATACGAGTTGCAGTAAATAAATATTTAAATCATATACTTGGACATAGCTTTACGTTTTCTAAATTTAAAAATCAAATGAAATACATAATGAATAAAAATTATCTCTATAATACTTAGAAACCTCAGAAACTTCTTTTATACACTAAGAAGTTCCTGCTAGTATAATGTATCTGTACTTTATTTCTTTCAGACATCATCAAGATATTATAATAATGAGTCAGGCTACAGGTGGTAGGGACTACTCCTAGCACAATGTTGACCAAGAATCATGAAGGATTCTAAAGTACAGAAAGTAGTCTAAGATTTTGATAAAGTATTTAGGTGGCTGTTATATTCTTATAATAGAATCTTACTGCAAAATAATTGTCATAGTGTTACGAACAAAGGTTTATTGTTATAAATATTATACAGCATGAAAGTAATTCCTTGAACAGCTCGGCTTTCGTAAACAAGCATTTTAAGCACTCAGAGAATGAAAATGTGATTTTTATGATTCTTTCCATCGTTATGTATTGACTTATATAAATTGACGTAGTTAATTGTTTTGTATATACCATGGTTGTATAAATAATTTTATTTTAAATTTGTTTCTTTAAAATATACTTATCTATAATTTTTAAATTTTGTTTAATATTTTATAAACCATAGCTTGGTTTCTAGTATGCATTTGGAAAACTGATATATATAAATGTTAGGACTTAGGATCAATTAAATGGTAAGTAAAATACAATTAAAACATTATCACTTGTTTATTATTAAAATCTTAATTATTTTAAATCCTAATGTACTATTGGTCCTAGAGGTTCAGCTTTAATGTTTCCTAAGTCTAATCTGCTGTCTATAGATTCATCTATTTGTCCCACAATTGCAATGTTATCTCCGCGAATAATGTGCAATCCAAGTACAACTTGTGCTACTCCAGACGAAGACGAAAACACTCTTTCATGTGATTCATCTAAAATAATATTTATAGTCTGATCAAAACCTTTTAAAGTGCCGATAAAATTACGTCCATCAGCAGTGATCACAGACACCGTTTGGTTTATATAATTTTCTAACCCTGAAGCCATATTATCAAAGCCACTCTCTCAACGCTATATTATTAGAGTGTTATTAAATAACGTCTTATTAAATTGCGTATTCACCAAGCTGCAAACAATATATAAACACTACTTTTTAGACACGCCGTAAGTAACGAAATTTTCAGCTTTGCGGCTTAGTAGCGGCGTAAATTATAAAATGTCAAAACTCAAAAGTAGCAAATGACAGACTTATCGTGACAGATGTCATACAAACCACAGACAAAAATTTAATCGTTTAAAATCCTATCCTACTACTACTAATATTAAAACGGCGTTCAATTATAGCACTAGAGCGCATTATACGCGATACATTCAACGTTGCCCGCCATGCCGCATAATGCTCTAGTGCTATAATTGAAAGCTGTTTTAATATTAGTAGTAGGGGTTTGAAACTTTTTATAATTTTACGCTTTCACGGCCTAACCGCTGAACCGATTGTAATGAAATTTGGTACACAGATGGTCTAGAGCCATATAAAACATAGGCTACTTTTTAACTGGAAAAAAGGGTTATAAGGGGGGAAGGGAAGTCAAAGTTTATATGAAAGTACATGCGGACGGAGTCGCGGGCAACAGCTAGTAATAATAAAAATCTCTTCTATACAGATACTTACAACTCTTTACTTCCATACTAATAGTATAAATGCGTAAGTATCCCTGTCTGTCTTTCTTTCACACAAAAAATGCTGATTGTAATAAAATTCGGTGCACATAGTATAGAGTATACTATAGACCCAGAGAAAGGCTTATTAACTGTAAAAAAGGGATGTAATGGAGGTTACAGCTAGTGTATTAAAATTCTATAATATATGCTGAAATGCTTTATTACAACAAACATTTCTTATTTATTTTATAAATTAAATCTTAACAGCTTAATGCACAATACATTTTTTAATCTCACTTATTATAATGATTATGCCATCACTGCTTTATACAATTTAAATTTTCCAACATACTTCTTGACTTCATCTTTTGGGTAGGGCTTGAGTGCTAAGCATGTAGGTATATTTTCTGGTTGTTCGATCCATAACTTATGATCAATTGAGTTTTCTTTTAACTTTTCTGTCACCTTTTTGAGTGATTCCTCATTAGGGACCTAAGTAGGAGAGTAACAATATATAATAACAACACATATTGGAATTAAGACAATAAAGAAGTTACACTTAACAACCAAATAACAGGACTTGTTATTATTAGTGTCCTATTATGGTGCTGTGTATAAATGTCCTGAAAATATTTATTATTACTATTATTATTATTATTTTATTGGTGTTGAGTCTGTCACACTGTTGCATAGTCTAATTGTGCATTTGTTTATTAATGTGCATATATGGGAATTTACTTACTTCTAATACAACTTTATGCATATTATCTAAATCTTCTAAGTATTTTAAGGTATTCTCTTCATCCTTGTATATGTGAAGAACTGCTGTTGAGGCATGGCATGCCTGTGCTACCAAGGCACCTACTGACCAGCCCAAATCTTTAAGCAAGTCACTCCGCAACAAAATGTATTGAACTATTGTAGTTGACATTGTTGTTATACAAATATTTCTATATTTTATTATAACCAAAAATGTTTGATATTCTATACTTTGCACATTATTTACATTGACACAACGACAGTAGTTGACTTGCCGGAAAGTTGTTACTCGTTACTTGGTATTTCAATTGGTATGAGTCTCATAAAAACACATAAAAGGCACAAGAAGTTTTAATAAATTATTATTTACATCTAATAAGTACTACAAACATAATTTGTATTTTACTGCTCTTTTCCTTTTGAGTTTGGACAAAAATTCATTTTAGTTTATTTCAGTCTCCACTCTCCACTGTCTCCACTCTCCAATCTTCATACGTCAGTGAATTGACAATTGACATTTGACCGTTTTTGACGTAGAAGCAGTGCTACCAACTCTCAAAACCTTTTTCCCCTATGTTTGTGTCAGAAACCCCTAAAATCACCTTAATTATTGAGTGGTCCCGTAACTTTATACGCTCTTTTAGTTTAGCGTAACTTTTAAAAACGTAAATTCATAGAGCAAAAAGCGTCTACTGTTATTAGTATAATTATAAATTCATAATGATTTAGAAATAATATGTTATCACCACATAGTTGTTGTAGAATTACGAACTATATGTCGTTATAAGTCGGTAGGTCGTTAAAAAAAATATTAATGTCTCTGTTGGCTATATTGGATTACATGAGTGCCATTTGCATATTTATCTTTAAAAAAAAATTCATTATATTATTATCAATTTCAAAATTTAAAGAGTCAAAAAATCCCTGATAATACCCCTAAAAATTTTACACCCCTAAAAAATCCGTTCTCTCTAATTTTCCCCCTAAATCCGGGGGAGAAATCCCTAAACTGGTAATAATGCGTAGAAGTAGAGCGTAGACTGTTGATTCTGTGACTAGTGACTAGTGTAGACACAAGACAGTTGATACGCTTCTACATCAGACATTGGACATTAAATTATCTGTAGAACAAAACTATTCTACTATACACTGACTTTTAAAACGTAAATATAATAATTTCAAATATGAATACTGTCTTAAAAGCTACCTTTGATTTCATTTTTAATACTTTTTGCTTATAATAAATTATTGTATGATTAAAATAATAATATGTCAAAAATGTCACCAAGTGACTTACGAAGCCATAGGGCATAAACGATTTTATGTCAATTTGTTGTTAAAATGAAAAACAATCCCTAAAATACCATCTAATTACATTTTCAAAAAGCAGTTTCGTGTTTGCATATTTTACGGTATATCGTCGCGTAAGACGTAAGTTTAGATTTTACATAATTCCATTAATAGACAGTAGCATCATCCGACGTATTGTTAATTTTTTTCATACTCCCTAAGTCGTAACGTCAAATTATAAAAGATTTGCCTAATTGCTTCAAGCCAAAGTGTATTAATTGTTTTACAGCTATTTTTGACCAATTCTAATCATACATATTAAATAATTACAGTTAAAATATCAAAATTTTGGTGAATTACTTAGTATAATTAACTCCCATTGTATGAGTCATGTAAAGGATAAAATACGAATATTTAAGTGTATTTAACTATGCTTAGTAATAAATATTATTATTTCTATTATACACCACAAAATGTAATGCATTTTAATCATATTCCATGAAAATGCTTTTAGGTAACACATACGGCTTAAAATGACCTCATCAAATACTTTGCAAAAGGCTATCGATCTTGTCACTAAAGCGACGGAAGAGGATAAAAATAAAAACTATGAAGAAGCCTTAAGACTTTATGAGCATGGAGTTGAATACTTCCTCCATGCTGTAAAATATGAAGCCCAGGGTGAAAGGGCCAAAGAGAGCATTAGAGCGAAATGCTTGCAATATCTAGATAGGGCGGAGAAATTAAAAGAATACTTAAAGAAAGATAAGAAGAAAAAGCCTGTCAAAGCCGGTGAATCTAATTCAAAGAATGATGAAAAGAAGAGTGACAGTGATAGTGATTCTGATGATCCAGAGAAGAAAAAGTTACAGGGAAAATTAGAAGGTGCCATAGTTGTTGAAAAGCCCCATGTTAAGTGGAGCGATGTAGCTGGTTTGGAGGCTGCTAAAGAAGCCTTAAAAGAGGCTGTCATCTTGCCTATCAAATTTCCACATCTCTTCACAGGAAAAAGAATTCCTTGGAAAGGCATTCTCTTGTTTGGTCCCCCTGGTACAGGTAAATCTTATTTGGCTAAAGCTGTTGCAACTGAAGCAAACAATTCTACTTTCTTCTCTGTGTCTTCATCTGACCTTGTATCCAAGTGGCTTGGTGAATCTGAAAAACTTGTGAAAAACCTCTTTGAACTTGCAAGGCAACACAAACCAAGTATTATATTCATTGATGAAATTGATTCTCTATGCTCATCCAGATCTGATAATGAATCTGAGTCTGCTCGCAGAATCAAGACAGAATTTCTGGTACAAATGCAAGGTGTGGGTAATGATATGGATGGAATCCTTGTTCTTGGAGCAACAAATATACCTTGGGTGCTTGATGCTGCTATTAGGAGGAGGTTTGAGAAGCGTATCTATATTGCTTTGCCTGAAGAGCATGCAAGACTTGATATGTTTAAGTTGCATTTGGGTAATACAAGACATATGTTATCCGAACAGGACATGAAAGTGTTAGCTACTAAAACGGATGGTTATTCTGGAGCTGACATAAGTATAGTTGTTCGAGATGCGTTGATGCAGCCTGTACGTAAGGTTCAATCTGCAACCCACTTCAAGAAAGTAACTGGACCAAGTCCTACCGATCCCAACGTAATTGCTAATGATCTGTTGACGCCGTGCTCTCCAGGTGACGCTGGAGCGATGGAGATGACCTGGATGGATGTTCCCAGTGACAAATTGGGTGAACCACCTGTCACTATGTCAGATATGTTACGCTCATTGGCGACATCTAAACCAACTGTTAATGATGAGGATATGATAAAACTGAAGAAATTTATGGAAGATTTTGGACAGGAGGGTTAAAATGCTCTTGTTAAGATTTTTGAAATAATTCAATTTTCATTGGTACCATCACTGAGCTTAATAATATAGTATGCAGTTTATTTTTGTAATTTCATACCTGTATTTTATTTTGCAATACATTGAAACTAATATATTATTGCTTAAACCTAATACCTATACCTATATTGATAAAAGGCCTAGGAGCAGTGTTTTTTGATTTATGTAAAAGAGTGATAATATGTATCTTATTGTACATCAATAGCTTTTTAATAAAATTTATAAATTTTGGTTACAATAGTTATTTAGATGAATTTAATTTGTTTATATTAGTAAAGTTTAAGAAAAAAAATCCCATGCGGTTATTGTAATAAGATAATACTTGCAAGTATAACAAAATAAATATTATATGATTCCATTTTTTTGGACTACCTGAGTTAGGTCTCTATAGTTGCATTTTAAATTACTAACATTATATATTTGTTAAAAGGTTTTAATGGTTAAGAAAATGAAAATATAATACATTATGAAGTTAGGTATAAATAAATTCTGCAGGTGTTGTTTATATTATGTGTTACATTTTGAAATTAATAAATGTCATATTTCTAAAAATACAATGTCAAGTCAATCGTTTCAAAATAATTAAGAATTTTAGTTTACTTAAAGCACTCTTAATATTATTTTGTTATAAGAAAAGTATAAATGGCTTTTAAATGTACTTTGAATTTTATCTCAAGTGTACGTACTGTGTAATTTTTTTACTTTGTCATAATATAACTGTCTTTATTTTTGTATGGTTAATTATAATAAATATTCAGTTTAAATGTTCTTTCTCTTTTGGAGTAAAATTATTACAACTTCTATTAAATATTAGTTGCTATACAATATTATAGTCACTTATATTGTATAATATATTATACCTATAGGTACATTATAGAAATTATCTTTAAATAATAAATTTTATGAACTACATACAAATTGGTATCTTACAAAATAATGATACAAATATGTAGGTATAGTGTAGTATAGTTTACTATAACTATAATTTACTTAATTGGATTGATATGATTATAGAAAAAGGCTTAATGTTATTAATAGCTTGACTAATGAAGTAAAAAATTTGATGACAATGGAATTATCTATTAATTGTGGGAAAATTCGCACGCATACCCATTCTCCAGGGTAAGACTGCAAATTATGTCGGACGCTGACCGACTAAAACCCCACGGGATAATTAGATGGGGTTGCGGGTACCCTTTCAAACTCTTCCGTAACCCCGTCAGCGCCTACCAGTTGGCAGGCCTGCTGCGAGTTGGCCAGAGGCCTCCTCTATACGGTAGGCGTCGTGACTAGTAAAAATCATTCACGCCGCCCCAACGTTGAACGATGGACATACTCCGATCCATCGCCCAGAGTGCTCTGACGTGCGACGTATCGAGTATCACCTGCGCACGTCGCACCTAACACTGGCCGCTCTCGTGTGCTTATAAAAGAAAGATACCTACCGAGACCAGCCCCCTCGATCCAATTAGCTTCACTTAAGGTGCTGGATTGCACCCCAAACTACTGAGCCCCTCCGCATTATTTATATTGTACCTAGTAAAAAAATGTTCAGACTGAATTACGCCAGTAGTTCGTAGTAATGTTTTCATTCTATTTTGTAACCGCTAAATATTTTAATACTTCATAATATAGTTTCACAAACTTCAGTGTTAAAGTTCTTTCATTTTAAAAAGTGAACTTTGTAATAAATTTATTTTTATTTCTGTCGTTATTAAGCAATAAATGAAAACTGTGGCATTAGCCGAGTTAGCATTTCTATGTTAAACTCATATTCGAGGTAATAAGTTTCTTATAGGTGTTTCGACTATTTCACAAAATTGTGATGCCTTTTAAAATAATTGTAGTCGGAGTAATATAACCATGTCGCTGATACAAGAGACGTTTTTTCTTAAAAGTGGGAATATTTGTATATGAATAAAGTTAAGTGGGTTGTTTCAAACACATTAACCAATAAATGACCTTTATTTACAAATAAATCTTACAGTTAACTACATTTTGATGATCACGATACCTTCCGATATAATACATTACAAGCGATGAATATAATGATGGTTTCCAAGCTTGCCTTAAATTGTTGGGGCGACGAACTGGTTTCTGAAAAGAAAATAATATTGGATTTTATTATATGTTTAATAATACATGTTTACATATTAATATAGCTATATAAAGCTTTTTATTTTTAAAATTTAAAACTAAACAATGAAGTATATACCTAGGTATCCATTTTGCTTGGTAAAAGTATACAGGTGTATAGGACGTACCTAACTCTGAAAATTTGGAGGGTGCATTCAGACAATTATTCTGAATTTATAAGTATAACCATGAAAAATTGGATTAATATAATACAGTTGCAGTTTTCGGACTTTTCGAAGTCTTTTTCATCCGGTATAGCCTATAGGTACACTTACGGATAAAAACAGTGCGCTCCCTTCTGTGATTTGCGAGAATTGCCACACAGCGAAGTCTCTGATGGGGCTTGGCAGGCGCTCGAAGCCCTAGATTCGATATGAAAAAGCCTTGTGCTGTAGGTGTTGGCTCGTATTCCATTAACCACGATGGTTCTGTCACCTGAAAACAATATATTTAATATTGTGTTGGAAACAATAAATGTGGAATAACGTGTTTGTTATGTACTTATGTAGCTACTAACTATGAGATATATTACTTTTTAAGTACTAGATATTGTGTGCAGTCTTGGTAATCTTTAATTTATTTATTTCTTATATGGAATATAATTTATTTATCTATAAAAAGGGGAAAAGACAGAATTTGCGATAAGATTCCTTGTAGAGTACAAGCACGAAAACCTACCTAACGTATTCAGCTTAAGTGTAGCGTGCAGGTAAGTTAAACCTAAGGACTTATTTGTTATATAAAATAAAATTTTGTCCATGTGTCTGCTTTTATTTGCATAAATTTAAAAAGACAAATGCTTAGTAACATACCAATCGTCCGTCTATGTGCCACTCCAAAATGGGAGGTGGAAATGCTTTAGACGATGAACAATTTACATCCAGCGGCTCGTCTTGTCTATACAGTCGCTCGTTACCAACAATTTGAGGATTTTCACGAGATATATCTGAAATTATAAGAATGGTAACAGTATGATATGAGATTTAAGTATATTACCTACGTATATGGTACAGATGGTACAAAAAATATACAATCTCATACTTCCTATTTCTAGGTGTATGCATATATGTATAATAAGGATTTTTATAAAATGAAAATTATTTTTTATGATATACCTAAACATTACGTTAATGTAAAGATTTAGCATAGCCTGTAGGAAACATTGACCTCGTTGTGAAATAATAATTTCCTTTTGCAGTTGCAAGTTATTTTAATAAACGTCCAGGAGCATAGACTACCCACGAAAAGGATTTCAAATAACGAATAATATTTCCATAGATAATTTCTTCTATTCCACGCCCACAATATTTTATAACATTTTAAGGATTCCATACAGCGAATTATATTCATTTTTTAATTTGGAATATATTTCAAAGCCTATAGAACAAGCAGCTTTAAATAGACAAGTATTAAAGTGTTACTTACAATAAACTTCCATGAAAGCTTCTGATTGTGCTGAATGAAAAGATGGTGCCTCTTCAGACACCTCGCAGCGGTAAAGACCCCGGGATTTTAATGTTAAATCGCGCAGGTGAACTCGGCGAGCGCTTGACCTCTCCATCTTATTGAAAAGATTTCCATTAATAGATTGTATCTACATTATACAGGTTATGATGATGTGTACCTTCATTTAGCCCTTTATAATAAGGCGTATTGTACATTACATTTGTATAAAACCGAATTTGGTATACAAATATATATCTACGTATAGGTAGTGTAGTTAAAGTAAATGTAGTCGGAAGATTAAAAATTTGAGTTTAGTTTTGTATATTCAGATTATAAACAAAACACTCATAACAAACATATTCTACAATAATGCCCTTCAATAAAAAATTAAAAACTAGAACTACTTATTAATATGATTGATTAATATAGAAATAGCGTAATGTTATTAATAACTTGACTAAAGAAGTAAAAATATTGAAGACTATTATTCATATACCTAGCATAAAAAATGTTCAGACTAAATTAAGCCAGTATTTACTAATGTTTTAATTCTAAGTTGTAAACGCTAAATATTTTAATACTTCATAATATAGTTTCACAAGCTTCAGAGTTAAAGTTCTTTCGCTTAAAGAAGTGAACTTTGTAATAAATTCCTTTTTATTTCTACCGGTATTATGCAACGAATGAAAACTGTGGCATTAGCCGAGTTAGCATTTCTATGTTAAACTCATATTCGAGGTAGTTATAATAAGTTTCTTATACGTGTTTCGACTATTTCACAAAATTGTGGTGCCTTTTAAAGTAAATGTAGTCGGAAGATTAAAAAATTTATATATAGTCTGGCCAACGAAAGATGAGAATGAGATTTTATTTATACTTTTTAAATGACAACACCAGCTGAAGTATCAAATGTCATTAGTCTGTCATTTTATTCTGTCAGAAATCACTAATCGCTTTCCGCAA
>DWAJ01000466.1:0-32685 GCA_018238005.1 Eurema mandarina
GTAATACTTTGAAGAGGATTATTTGATTGTGTGTTAACTTTAAAATATGATCCGAAACTATAGGCCCACTTTGAAGAATTTTTAGACCGTTATGGAACAACACTTACCTTGGATGACATAGGCTGTTTGTCATTATTGGCGAGTTTTTCGTCAATTGCTTTCTTTCATAATATCATAACCAAGTTATTACTTTTGTAAGGAAATAATAAATAGCATTCGGTGCTAGGAAAATTAAATATATATCTAATTTTGTATGTCAACTATATAGGATTAAGTTACTATTTCTGCCAAACAAAAAGATTTGCTCAAAAATTTTAGTCTAGAAATGGTATGGTATGGCTCATCTTTATAACTCGCTTTACAAGTAAAACAAGTAGGTCACTTAACAGCTAACCTTTAAATAGATCTGATATTGATTGCTTAAAAATTATCAGTATCATCGAAGTTACTCACTGTGTGTCTACACAGTGAGTGACGAGAAACCAACTTAATTCTTAACTTAAACTTTATTTAACTTATTTAACTTTAAAATAATACGAAGTTCATCTCCAATTATTATTAAAAGCCTTAAAAAAATAATTAAATGAAACATATTGAAGGATAAATATAAAAACAAATAGTCGTAACAGATTTCCGCTAAATATTTTTACATCAGATTGGGGCCGGAAGCTGCTCCTACAGCGTAGTTCCACTGCGATTCGTAGCGACCAACGTTGTGATCCAGGCCGAGATATACTTTAAAGTACTATAATTGCTATGTACTCATATTTAGTTAGCGACTCGCCTCAGATTCGCACGCACATATGATTTTTGTACTACACATATAAACCTTTTCTTCAATCACTCTATCTATTAAAAAAACCGCATCAAATGCGGTGCGTAGTTTAAAAGATTTTTTCGTATGCTACACAGGTATATAGGGTCAGAGAAAGCGAATTTATTTTAAATACTATGTAATAGTCAAGTTAGAAAGTTCGTAGTATTGAAGTAAAAAGGAGCGATTTTTGATTACGAATGCTTCTGAAATTGCTATAACTTTTTGAAATTTTATGTAGATATCTATTAAGTTAGGTACCTACTCGTACGTATATCATTTAGAAGTATCGTCTGTCTGTATGTCTGTGTTTGCTTACTATTCTAATAACGAACTGATCTATGGCTTATACAATAGTCGCAATCAATTTAATACATTTTGATGGTAATCAGTACAAAAAAAAATGCTAACTACTTTTAATGCTAGTCACCTATGAGCTCACTAAAAATCAAATAACAAACTTAACCCATAAAATATAGATACCATGATCCTGCAGAGTCAAATATCTTAGCTTAACTTGGCCCACCAGCCTTGCTAACTTAACCGTGTCACTTCCGGCTTTACCTATAACGAGCTAACTGTACTGCATATTATTTTTCCCCATGAGTTTTTTACTTTAAACCATAACTTAGTTTCGTTTAAATTTTATCATACGAAACCTTAGGAAAATTATGATGAAATTTAAAGGGATCTTGGCTAAAAATATGGCCTATTATGGTAACTCATAAATTACTATAAGATTAAAATTCTAAGTATCTATAAATTAATATTGTAGTATACCTATATACAATAACAATGATATTAATTTTGCATTATTGAGTAATATTCATATTCATATTCGTAAATGTATAAATTCTGGCAACACAAGGCAACAAACATCAGACAAATTCTGATTTTGTTTTTTTTTAAACCACAACTCCGTTCTCCAAAAAGTTTGCTAGCGATTAGAATAAAATGCCATGGAAGCACCCTAATGACACGATCGTAACGCGACCACGTGCACCTCAATTTAGTTACAAATTAGACTAAACCGCTTATTAGTACGGGTAGCGTGTGATTTAATACGATTCTTTTACCAAATTATTTCTCGTAAGGCGCCATTTGGCTAAAGGATGGTTAGATAACACGAACAATTTTCGCTTAAATAACACTCATAACATGGTTTTTATCTAATTACGTGATCCTGCAATTGAACATTGTTCATTATGATAATTTGCGCTTGTTACTAACGTGGGAGATTCGGTGGAGTTATGGGTTGAAGAAATCGAGTGGAACTGAAAAGTTAATTTGTTCTCTAAATACATTCAGTTTGTACTTGTTTGTAACATTGTACACTTGTAACAAATCCTTGTTATGTTATAAACACTGTAGTTTTTAAGTTGTAAAAACTTCCATTAACTAATTTTGTTTTGTTATTGATCTCAAATAAATATATAAAATTCGTTTGAAACTAAAACACATTTTTATTATCTGTATTCCATGTTATATCCCCCTTATCCGCCTAACGCCCTTAAATGATTTCTTTTTTTTTCTTACTGGCCAGCATCAAAGCTATCTTTACAATCTTTTTGAGACATACACTTCTTCAGTTAATTTCCTTAGATACATATATTAAGTATTATCATTTCACGGAAGTATGTAATATCCATTGACTTTATAATTGATATATAGGTTTATTTAGGTATATTTCTAAATAAAGAGCTATATATAATTCGGTTAGTTTCCGAAGCTAAGTTTAGGTCAGTGTTAAGCTTGCTAGACAGTGTGTCTGCAGTCCGCGGTAAAGGCGAGTGCATGAATGGCCGGCGTCCCGCGGCTCGTGAGTTATGCGGCCCGCAGGGTGCCGCTGCCTTCACACCTCTGCCCGCGTGTGGTCCCTGCTTTACGAGACGGCCTGGGCTGCTGCGCGCGCGCATACCTTCTTATACTACAGTGAAGCAACTGTACTATAAAGTTTGAATCATCAAATCATAATAGAAATATAGAACCAAATGTTATCTTACTTTGTCTTATGGATTCTTTTAAGGTAAACATTATCAGTATTTAGGTTATGGTTAGTAAGTTAGGTAAGTCAGTAAATATTTGATGATAAAGAATTTTAACATAAACATTAATAATAGGTCTACAACTTATACAAAACAGCACCACTATCAAAGATATGAGTTCATCTTTGTTTTGTTAGTATACTCTTAAACATCTGGTAAACCAGTGCAGTTTTTGCAATTCAAGTTTGTTTTGTTATTATTATTCGTTATCTTACTTTTGCGGGAATTCAACGGGTACAAATTGCGCCTATTATACAAATGTCTCTCTCTCGCGTAACCCCATCCAAAACGCACCTAAATCTTCGTGCGTAGTACTAGACGTCCCGCGCCAGATATTATAATATTAGTCGCATTAGTGTGTATATTTTACTTTGAAATAATTTTATTCCTCAGACTTATTACGACCTGCCGGCTCCCCGAGATACGATAGCCGCCGTGCTTTTTATTGGACAGGAAGGAAATTCTAACATTCAATATACTGGCATTATTTATTCAAATGTCCAGGAAAATCGATCCGGTATTACTGAGATGCATTTTATAGTAGCCAAGAGACATTGGGGGTATAATGTTTCAAAGTATAATGTGATGTATTGAATGTGACGGGATGAATTGAAATGAAGTCGGATATGATATGAAACCATTATCGAATCCTGTCTACTGGTGCTTGCAAACACGGCACCTAAGGGCTATTTTTGTGAAACTGCGAATTATTATATACTGGGATTTTTTTTCCAATTGCAGATTACGATTAGGTACTTCTATGTATGTACATTTTAAACGCAAAACTATAATGAAATAAAAATAATTAGGACATCCTGTAGTCATATTTGTGTATTTAATTGAATTTTAGGTCTTATTAAAATTCAACAAAAAACGCATACCTATCTGCTTTAGGAATCGGTTGTACATATTAATCAACCAAATGAGACGAAGAATCTTAGAGACATCTTATTGTGTAATGATATGTTTGACTGCCTTTTTTAAAGGAAGTATAAGTTTGAAGAATTCGCGAAGAGTACTTAATCCTCAGAGATCTACTGTTCTTATCTAATATGAATATGGAGTATTTAGCTGGTATGCGTCGCGTCTGCGGCGAAGCTACGTTAAGCCGACATATTTATCGTCGTCCCACTGCCCGCTGGTGATTTATACGGCCGCAGGAAATCACCGCGATTCTTTTATTTTAAACGAATGTTTATTTGGAAGCTTGTAATTTGTTTTGTGGAAGAATTAAATTACTTACCTTTCCTTGCTTTTGTTTCAGTACATATATAATATGATTGTTTGGAATGTATTTTGAATTCCAACGCGACTTTGGTATAGTAAAGGACGATAAAATTAGATTTGCTTGGAAAATATTGTTGCTTAGGTGCCTATGATAATAGTTAGATTATATTTAGAAAACGTTTCCCTTTAAAAAATAATCCTATCCAAGAATAAATTGTAGCCCGAATTTTCATAATATGTTTAACAATCACTATATATACACGGTCTTAGTAGTATTATTTATTTATGAGAACGAAATGGCTGTCTCTTCATTAAAATATCAATAAATTGTGCCTACAAATTTCTAAAATATTATTAGTTCAAGACTTTTTACGAAATGATATAGTTTATCTAAGTATCTTTTTTATACACACAAAAAAATTAAGGGGCTTTATATTGTAGGTTTCTAAATATTTGCAACATATCAGAAAAGACGTATGAATTCGATAGCTAATTTAAGAAATACGTCTCAGAGCAGAAGAAGAAAATAGCACTGAATTAATTTTAAGTCATCTGTCCTAAATTGAACTTCGAACTAGATATAATATCCCAGCAAAGAGAAGATAGTGGAAAATATTACGAGCATATACAATCGGCGACAGGCGACAGCAAGCGAGATGACAGTGAAAAACGCGAACAACCCAAGCCCAGCAAGATTAAACCCCGTTCGTAGATTTCATTTGCAGATTTCATTCTCTTAGATTAAGTTGCGAATACGGCTCTTGGCTCATTGTTAAGTTTTCATGAGAACTTTATTGCAATGTACGGAACGCTACTGTATCACTGTATCACCCACGGGCAGTGTGAATAGCAGAGGTCCTACGTCTAGGACATTTTTAATCTACGATTAAAGTCGGGTATGCACAGGCCAGGAATATTAATACTAGCATCATTATGAAATGTGACTACTGGACTTTTAAGTGTTAGGACATTGCAATATAACACCAGCTTACATTCAAGCTTATCGTACACATGTTACTTACAATATTATTCGCAGAATATTGGTGCATATTTTGCAGGTTAAATTTGCAATCACTTCTCACGCGCAAACATATAACATAATATATTAAAATAAGGATTTTTTTATCTTTTATTTCAGAAGCTAAATATAAAAGAAAAAACCTATATCTATTTAACATGCGTATACCTAAGGCATAAGTAAATGTTTAACATACGTTAGCCCTTATAATGTCGGAGATCATGTTTACAAGCTTACAAGAGCGCGATTAACTGAGGTAGTCTCTATAATATCTCGCTAATAAGCTCCAATATGTTAACGTAGCTGATAACAAGTTCCTCGTAAGCGCGGTAGGCTGGAGTATCGTGTTAAGACATTAAACTCCTGTATATAGATCCAATCTCGTTAAACAAATCGCGTCGCGGTCCGTAGGCGCAATTGAGTTATTACATCTTCCTGTTGGGCTACTTGTTTTTGTAGGCGGTTTGTTTTTATTAATTATGCGTCATAAATAATAAATACTTTATGTAATGCGATACGCAAGCGATGCGGGCGATAGGACGCGCCATTGTACCATTAGTCAAGTTTTTATCGATGTATTGTCTTTGTCGTTTAAGTTTAATTTTAATATTGAAATATGGGATGTGTGTCATATATGAAGGTTTTTAAAATGGTAATGAGATGGTTTTCAATCAGTTTATCAAATAAGGAAATGTTAATATTCATAAACCTTAGATATTACGGAAAAAATTAACTTTAAACTGCTTGTTCTATCGTTTTCACATTACGTTTGTTTACAAGCAAATTCATTAAACTAAATCATATAATTTGAGATTTTAAATAAAACTACGTGTGATCGGTTCTGCTGATAAGAGCAGAAGAAGGTTTATTTAAATAAAGTTTTTAAGTTTACACTTCCGGTATATATAATGTATGTACTTCTTATAGCTTATAGCTTCTATAGACATTATAGATGGTATGATAGCACTAGTATTTTTAGGACATAAATACACTAAAATATATATTATTACAATCATTCGATGCCTTCTGGGAGCACATTACTAATGATAAAATTGAGAAAAAATACCAACAGGCAACTTGCAATTGGCAATTTACACACCGAACTTACTGAGATGTTTCGTAAAATACGACTAAAATAAGAAATTCATATACCCCGAAATACTCGAAACCCAACAAGCTGGGGGCTACCCGTGTATTTAAAGTTACCACCACAAATAAAATGTTGTCATTACTCGCCATTACCGTCGCTAATACGCCACGCCGCACGACAAGACGAAATTATTTTACAAATTCCACATTTTAACGACACGTGTCTTACATAACTTTGACGTGCTTATTACGTCATTTTAAATTTTTATGAGCTACTTGATGTTGGCCGCAAATTCGTTCGTCTGGATCGCGTGTTTTGGAGTCAAGTCTACGATTAAATTTTTTTAGGACTCGTCTATAAATATCACCTCATCTGCATAGATTGTTAGTCCCTTAACAATCGGTCCGCCGTAAGTAAAGCCAAAACTGCATATATGTAGGTGATAACAACACGTTCATTATTATACCCGATGACACGCACTCAAGCCCACGATAATGTTGCTACAATAAAAAAATAACTCCATACCTAAATGTTGAAAAAATTAAACTAACCTACCTTTGAAATGGCTTCACTTTATTACTAAGTGTTATTATCTGCAAAAGCAAAATCGAGATTTGTTTATTTTACTTTCGTATTAAGTATTATTAAAATCATTTTTTCCGGAATACTGAAACGCAACTTAAATTTAAGTACAACTTAAACCGGTCCAATTTGACAGTTCGACATACAATTCTGTCAAAATTACGAGACTTAAGACGTGCTTAACTTTAATTTGCGTTTGAGTATTTGGCCGTTTGTGTCACAATTTAGTTGCCTTAAAAATCTTCGTAAAACAAGTATTATCTTGTCTAACCGTTGGCGAAAATCGAAAGCCCCTAATATTAAAAGCGATGGTTAATTTTGATTAGGCACGTCACATTAAGACAGGGACTAGGGATCTGATGTGAGCACATGTCGATTCCAATCATTAAATTAATGGACCTCCTCCGCGGGTTACCCTTACCCAAGTCTTTGATTTTAAATGGATATGGTTCTTATTACCTCCTACTACCTACTACAGAAACCTTGGTATATTATAAGGCGCTTCCAATTCTTACCTCTTTTCATTTTTAACCGACTTCAAAAAAGGAGGAGGTTCTCAATTCGTCTGTATGTATAATATTTTTTTATGAAACAAAACAATAAGTGTTTGTTTGGTTAAATCGATATTGTATAGATTGTTGTAGCATTTACTTGATACCGACTTCTAAATTATAAAATAAATATTAAATCATTTCTATGAATGAAAATGCGTATTACCTACTTTGTGGGACGCAAATTTATTTTTTGCTTTTTAGTATGAAGTCGGTTTATTTTTTGTTAAAAATTATTTTTTTACTAAAAATTTGATCATTATATTGTTCAATAACAAATACTTTTTTTTTAATTTAATAATAAGGACAAAAGTTAAATGTTATTAATAAAGTAGCCATCGTCACCCATAAACAAACGTTAAATTCTGAAGGCGTGCAAAATTTTGTACAGTTTTAATTATTTTTTTTACTGTTCTAATGTTATTATTTGTTTATGTAAATATATAAAATAGTAAGTTTTAATTCCATAAATAAAGAAAATGGTTATTTTAATGCGTAAATGTATTGTTTCAGGTACCTTTTCGTCCAATAAATCAGTGGCGTATGACCAAGGCATCAGCAAAGATGGAGGTTTAATCACAAAACATGTTCAATCAAAAAATTATGTATTACGTTCTGATAATATTTCCATTGTTAATTTGTATTATATAGCATAAGCAATCATGCGGAAATAACATGTAAAACTAAAACTAGCCAAATGTATAGGGTAGAAGTAGATAAATTATGAAAATTTAAAATACATTCAAAATGTATGCCAATAAAATATTGTAAATAATTTGGCCTTTTACTTTACCTATTTATATTGAATTCGAAAAATTAATATTTAGATTTGAAAACTACCGATTCATATACCTACTGTAATTATTAATATACAGTTTGTAAGTTTGATCGATTGCACTGGATCCCTGGAAATACCGAACTGATTTTGAAAATCTTACATCAATACGCAACGCGATGTATAAGTGCGATAGCATTATTAACACAGTTAACAACACATTTAGGTAGATATATTTTAACCCTTGAATAATTTGATATTTAACTAATGATACATCCGTAAGAGGTTTATCACGTTGCGAACAGTTAAATAATCAAGTCTCGCTTTTTATCATCCCTTTATTATTAGGTAAATTAATTATCTGTAATGTTTTTGCTTCACCCATATTTACCAAATCGTTTGTAGATTATAAAAAAGGTTTTATATAGTAACCTTAAGTCAATTAGGTACATCAAGCAACAAAAACTCAAACAGATAAATTGCAATATGAATTAAAACACTTACAAATAAATAACACAGTCTTACTTTATAAATACAAAAGAAATTTATAATCTTACATATGTCTCGCTCCATCACAAAAGATTACATATATACTTAAAAAGAAACAGCATTAATTATATGTAACTACCGCTACTAAACTATATTTTAATTTGCAGTATTTATGTTTCATTTATTTTTAGATTTAAACATGTGTTTTAAATCCAATGATTCATAACTATAGATTCACTTTTTGAGTATATTCATAAAAAGAGCAATGTAAGATGAACACTGATCAATATACGTGGGTTCGTATCGTTCGTAGGTTGCGTGAGTCGTAGGGAACCGTCGTTGGTAGTCGACATATGGGCATGACCGCTGTCAGGTGGTTTGGAGGGCACCTGTCAATATTTTGAAATAAATGAAGAACTGACGTCTTGACACCCTATGGAGCTTCTTAGGGTCAAATCAACTTGAACTAAATTATCTTTAGGTATACGTATCTTTTGGCTTTAATTTAGACTGGATCCTATGCGGATCTGTCCATGTGTTAGACATGTATTAAAAAAGTTCTGCTAAAGTAATATAATAAAACAAAGTAATTAGTAGTAAACCATTATTGTCTTTTAAGTCTAAACTCGTCTTTCTTAGCAAAAAGGTAGCTCAAGTTGTGTAATTTGAATCCACACTTAACCATTCCAATAGAAAAATAACACAGCACATCTATAACATTAAACCTATCCGAAAACTAATTATATAAAAGTTACATAAAGTTAGGCTACAAACCAGTTTCATCTAACAAGGTATCCTTTCGCTTGTAAAAAGCATCATGATTCATGAAACGCGTGAAGTAATTCCTCTGAAAACAGTAATATAAGGCGTCACATTTTCAAACTTCAGACGTGTCCAAGATAAGTGCGACCACTCACAGTCAGTATTCAATTGTCGCGAACGAATTCATTTTACAAACTCATCTTGCGAGCGCTGGTCGGGACGTAGATTAAGAAAATATAGAAGAGAAGTGGTATTTAGAAAGATTATAATATGACGAGGTTTGAAATTAGTTTGCTTGACACATCCTGCAAGGTGCTACATAGATATACATATAATAATTGTATTTAAAATATGACCCAAATTGGTAAACAAATTAAACGAAATCTAATTCTTTCTTGACATCCAAAATCATAAAATGTACACCTTCATACGAATCTCTGATCTCAGTTCTATAGTTTATGGCTAGTATTTGTTTTTTAATTTAATAGAATAAACTGGCAACCATGTCAGTTCTAGGAGCATCTATTCCCGCTCTGTCGGCGACGCGTGCCCGGAAGCGTCACGGCCGCGTGAAGACCGGAAATGGACAGGATGACCGGATCCTATCTCCGCTTGCCTACCTGCCGCCATGTTGACGTCACTCATGCTGCGAGATCGCCGATACATTTTGGAACTGCTGTTGTGAACAAAACGATGCATGGATTTGAAGGGAACAGTACTCACTACACTTGATTCATGTATTGAAACTTTTATATAGTGATGGTTTTAAGTACGTTAGAAAATTAAGAATCTGCGCCGAAGTTGTTATCATATCACATACTATGTTGTTAACTGTTGAATCATAAATTTTGGACGAATGCCAATTATATGCCTGTGTATTTTAAACGTGTAAGTACAAAATTGCATATAAACATTTATACGCCATAATGCGTTAGAAGAAAGCACTCTGCTTTACATTGAATGAATGCGAACGTAAGAAGCTTATATTTTCCAGGTAGAATTCCAAGAAGCGGAGATTTTTAAAATCCCCTAAGCTAGGCTCCATTCCGAGACGGTTTGGAGGCAGCATCTACCAGTTATCATTGCGAGAGTATATAATTGTTGGCAATTTTATGTCTCCATTCAACCCATGAATAGCAACCATTAGTCAGAGCACTCAGTGCGCCCTCCTCAGCTAATAAGTGCATTTCGCTTTAAAGGAGTCCTTAGTACCATTTACCCACGTAGTTTTTAAAATGCCCAGAGAAACCATTCCGCATAAGCTAAATTGTAACACGGATTGTTTAATTGACGCCATTAAGCTATTTTGTTGCTCGAATAATTAATAAATGAGGCAGTACATTATATTACAGCGTTTAACATTTACCAATTATGTTCAATTTGCCGTCTCAAAGTGTTAATATTTTAATTCGAATATTTTAAAATCCCTCTTTTGGCGGTTTCAATTAAGCGTGACTATATTTGTACAGTTATTAAATCCAATTATAATTTATTAACGACATTTTACCTAATTGTAAGTAGTGGGACTACCTAGTAAGTATCTGCAAATATAACAGCGTTTAAAATTATTTCTTCACGATTTTATTTTCATAAATACGGACAAAAGTTCAATAACGTAATTAAATAGTGAAAACTATATTAATACTTATAAACCTCCTAAGAAAATAAAATTCCAGAGTATTTATGAAACAAATTTAATTACTTTACTTAAATTAATTACGATTTTATTTTGTAAGGATCCTTATTCTTGTAAAGTTGTCCATGGCCTCGGAAAATAGCGTTTCTATTTTCTAGGGATCAAAATTCAACTTTGTTCTGTTTTACAGCATGAGGAAAAACTTATGCTTAAATAATAAATATTAATGTTTTATCCAGAATTATGATTGTGTGGAGCTTGTTGCTTACCAATGTATTGGTTGTTTTAGCAATAAATGATTATTATTATTATATTATTAAAACATTTGTTTGTATTAATCGATCATCTGGGCAATTAAAAATGTATAGTTTCGTATGTAAAGGTGTGTCCTTGGTAGTTGATAGCAAACCTGCGTTCTCCGCCCATTTGCGGCTTTGGTGTTTTCTCATTCGTACACCAGCTGCCGCCGATCATTACAAGCTTAATATTTACCGTATCAATAATTACTGTAATCATCTTACCGACATTCCCGTAAGGACGATTATCCTTTACAAGTAAGAAAGTACTCTTATATTCTATATAAGATATTTACTTTCAAAATGCGGTATATAAAAATTTCGAGACGTTTCTTTTGGTGTTACCAACGCAGATTATTACTGTTTTTAATAGTTTTTTGAAACACATTTTTTTTCTAAAAAATATAGTTTAGACTGTAGTATTCCCTAAAAATACTGTATGATTGTACATTTCTATTTTCTACCAATGAGTACATGTACTTAGGTACATATGTTTTGTACGACCGCACTGTATAGGTACATGACGTACCTAGTAGATCATACGAGATACGTATCATACGAGAATGTTAAAAGATTATAATTAAGTAAGTATTTACTTGCATTACATTTTACCAATTACAAACTACCAGCTGCCCAGTAAGTATAATTACGCAACCTTAAAAATCAATTCAACGTTATCTTCAATTAACTACAAAAAACTCATATTCCTCAGCCTCGCATCGCGTGACAGTTCACCGATTGCGTAGTTAATTGGCAATTTAGCGTACATTGTACGAGTAAAGCATTTAAATGATATTCTTCATTATTTCAATGGGTGTTATCCCTCACAATGGCAGCGCCGAAGTAAGTCACGACTTAGTCCCGCGGGTGCCCACCTGTGCTCCCGAAATGAAAATTTAGTTATATTTTCTTAAATTTCAACTCATTACAGCTACAAGACGGGATCGTGCATAAAGCGGCCGCTTTGAACACTCGGAATGCTAAGATTGCAGTATGGTTTTTGAATGGAATATATTAATTTACGTATACTGCATCGGACAATGTTAAGTAATGGTTAAGAATGGAAACTTAAAGTAATGACTGGTGTAATGCTTTGGGCGAAGTGAATTAAAACACGTTGAAATTATTTTATCACTCTTATAATAAAGTGTCGCGATCCGGTACATTTACGTGAACGTTTTCGTGATCGTTCTCGACTCTTCGGTATATTTTTTCTTCGAGTTTGACTACTTCACTGCGAACTAGCATTATAACATAACATTGCATCCCTGAAATAAAGGGTATTTAATTGTGAAACATAATATAAACGCTACTGATATATTAAGAGTGAATTTTGTTAAATACTAGCGCCCCCGGCTTCACTCGCAATTAATCAATTAAATAAAATTATTTGTTCATTCTGATTCCTCCCATGTGTACATTATAAGTGTTATAAACATCTCTAAATCAGTTATAATATTGGTAGATGACTTTTGGTACTTACCTATAGCAAACAATGAAATGCCTGAGTCGAGATACATTCTTCGGGAGAGTAAGAAAAATGTTGGTACAAGAGCAGCCAGGGTAGTCGCTACAGCATAGTAGTTATACAGACGCAACATAGATATGTCCTTCTGTAAGATATAGTAAAAATGTTAATGGAGCTGGAACCGTGCCAGGCTTCACTCACACAGAAGCAGGCTTCATTTGAATAATATTGTTTTGTCAATGAGTGAAAGTGTCGGCCTTCCGATCCTGTATAGTTTTTTGTACTGCATATTTCTCTACAATGTTTTTCATAACGGCATCCTGACACTTATCAGTATAATGATTGAATATTGGTAATGTTGAATCCTACAGTCCTACTCATAATATAAATGTTAAAATTCGTGCGAATGTATAGGATGTATGTTTGTTACTCTTTCACGTAAAAACGGCTAGACCGATTTAGTTGTAATTTGTTTTTTGATAGGTGATAGATACCCTGGATACTTTGCAACCCGGTATTGTTCCGGTATTGTTAGTAGAAAATAAATAAGTATTTTAATAGCATACCTGATAAGCGGCTACCAGGAGTAGAAAGTTGAGGATAACTCCCATCCCTAGTATGCTAAATAAGATGGTCGTCGTCAAAACTTCAACTGAGGAATCATCTGTTATCAAAGACTTCTGTAGCTCCGTTTTAATAACGAGAAACGTCACGGTTAGTACTAGGAGAATCTAAAAAAGGTTATTATTATAGCCTTATTAAGGAATACATTATAAGTAGGTACATATATCATGTGTTTTATATTATTTATAGCTATATCAAAGATCGCTTTTGTAGATACATACCCCCAAAATGACATTGACATTAATTATAATACGTAGGTATCTACTATCTACAATAATTTTATAAGGTTCTTTATACAAACTAGTCGAGCCCCGCGGTTTTGCCGGTGTGGCTAATACTTAGTCCGAATAAATTTGTATGCTAAACTTTAAAGAATTCCATTCTGCAGCATTACGAGAATGACTAAATCTTTCCCGTGTATAATATTAACTAGGATTTAGGTATAACCAAATACAACGATATTTGACTTTGTTTTCACTGATTAGGTAAGTACCTATATCATCAAGAATATAGGCCTATTGACATATTTAGTTACATCTTAACGTAAAACAAAATATGATTGTATGCACTTACTATATTTATATACGCAAACAATATAATACCAGGCCGTAGAGGTATGCAAAAACAACATCTATTCACATCTGGAACCTTCATTATTAATGTTGGAGTCTCAACTCTCAAGAGATAAAATTAATATTAATATATCTTATTATTTAAATAAAAATGAACTGCACACACGAACTGATTCAACTGAATTAATAGTGATTACGTAAATAGCTTACTGTATATAAATAAATACAATTTAAACAGTACGGTTTAAAGATATATCATGCACCTAAGTACATTATAAACAAATATGGAATCTATTCCAGCGGCATAAGAACCGTATTCCAACTTATAAGAAATAAAATGAGATTACTTTAACATGTACCAAACTCTAATAACCTTTAACGAAAATATGATAATGCACCAGGTCAATGGCACAATAAAACTGCAGGATCTCTTGCAGGCATCAATAATATGAATGATTAGCGAATTGATTTGCAAAAATACGTCTTATTTGTTAAAAGTAAAATATTGAGGCACTTTTTATGTCTATAAGACAATACATTTTTTAGGTATATATGCCAATATGTATTTATTTATCGTTTATTTTTACACCACCTTTTACTATTCACTCTTTCTAGCTTTTCCTCGGTTGTCTGGGAGAGATCACTTTAGTGATAAGACCGCCTTTTGTATTGTTTTTCTTTCTCTTGCTGTTTTTAATGTTATTTTCTTATTTTGGTGTGCAATAAAGTGTATTTATTTCTATTATATTTATTAAGCTGTGAAGCTCTACTTAATTTTACTGGGTCAGTTTCCGAACAGACTATGTTTTTATAGCCTCTCTATTAGTAAAAAAATAAAGAATGCACATGTAATGTGTAGATCGCTCGTGGGATGGTGACCTTTTTCATATATAAATATTACAATAGTCGTTGTTTATATTTACAATAATTGTATGTTCTTATTTTAAAAAGAGCGACTTCTCTGTACAAACTGCCTTCCAAACCGGTGGTAAAACTTTTGTAAGTAGGTAATACCATGACGACTCAAAAGTGTATCTAAATGTAGCCGAATTGATTAAAGATACTTTTGACTTTGACTTAGATACCTTGATGTCACTTTGAACTCGACTACCGTATGTATTATATTATATACCTAGGTAGATACATATTATATTTAATACTTAATACCTAGTACAGGGAAAAAACAGTATAAAATAAAACAGATACAACAAAGGATAATAAAACAATCATTACTCGTAATTCAATTTGCAACGATCAAGTGTCTTGACATGGTTCATAATTCCCTTATTAATGTTATTGCATAATTGAGCCACCCATGTCCGACCCTCAACAGACGTGCGCAGATTATCCCCACATTTGTTTTATTTTCATTCAATTACCATGTATTTTCTGTTACTACTAATTCGGATAACGATGTCCTTAATACTTTTTTTATAATATATTAACTTCGAACGAATTAATTTGAACCGATTTCGATTTACGACCAAAGTTACCTTTTTAAAGGATATCAATATTATTAAACCATGATTATACATATTTTCATTTATTCAATTAAATACTACGTTTTTAATCAACCTAAAATAAAAAAAATATCTAGCGATATGCCCCGGCTTCGCTCGCATGTAATAAATTGAGATGTAAGCTATTCTATCTTTTAAGTTGGATCAAACTGTACACGGTATGCAAATTTAATTTAAAATCGGTTCAGTAGTTTAGGGGTCAATCGGGGACAAACAACGTGTCGCGTAATTTATATATTTAAATTAATAAAGAAATGTTAAACATTATATGAGTAAAAAGTAAATTACATATTAGCAGATAGATACCTGAAGTATCTATTACACATACATATTATTATAATGCGATAATTGTCGACTTCATATGTTTGATGCGCAACTGCGAAACTGCGAAATATTCGTGCCTATGTAGAGAGACAATTCTGCCCAGTCTATAAAGTGAGAAAATATGGGTTAAAATTCAATACCTATGCATAAAATAATTTTACCAATAGCCACATTATATTCAAATTACTATTTAGAATAATTAACTTTCTTTAAAAATTACACACCTTTATTTAATACAATTAATTAACTTAACATAGTATCTACATCCTACATCCTAATCTACTTAAAACCTATAGATACCTAATTACAATATAATAAATCATACTCTATCTATCATACTATCAGATACGGTCTGAGGTCTCCATAAAAATATTTCATAAATACCTACTAACAACACTAACATTTTTAAATATCTGTAGTCTATACATAGCTACACCTTATTAATATATTCTCTGTAGTCTGTATCGGGTATACTCTATGCTTTAGTCTGTTATCTATGGAATTTATAAGTTTCTCAATCCTAGTAATTCTTACGTGATTCCAAAAAGTTGATTTTGTCTGAATAAAAGAAGATACAACGATTATTATAAGTTTTTAAACTTATTTAAGACATAATATATAACTAAGGTAAACATGATGTACTTTTTTGCAATAAATAATAGTGTAGGTGCACACTAATGCCGCATTGAGGTTATGTTACTTCGAACCAGTTAGGAAAATAAAAATATGATATAGATCTTAAATAGCTACAACGCGGTTTGAGATCTTTTTGCCTTCTTCGAGTACTTCCTACAGTTTTAAGGTTTAGTATGTTTATAGTTCTGCATAACTTGGTATTATAGAACCTTGGACACAAACGACCCATTGGGATTACAATCGAAAATGTCACGACGATAAACATTTTCTTATTTGAGTGTAAATTATGAATTAATTATTTATTCAATGTTTTCAGAATGGCTGCACAGCTTTTTAACCGCATTGGACAGCTTGGTCTAGGAGTAGCACTGGTTGGTGGTGTTGTTAATTCAGCTTTATACAATGGTAAAGTTTATTATTATTTTATTTAAAGGAAAACCATTCATGATTAATAACATCACTTAGATACAAAGATTAACTGCTTTGAAACAATTTATTTCTACAAAAAATATAAAAAGCAGAAAACAAACCTTTGATATTTCCTCCCATATATATTTTATCTTAAATATATATTAGCGTATATTAGCCTCCCATATATATTAGCTTAAAGGGTTATAGCATAAATCTATGAATTTGTAGTAATTGGTTGGTTTTTACTTTCAGTGGATGGTGGCCACAGAGCAGTTATTTTTGACAGATTTGCTGGTGTCAAAAACTTAGTAGTCGGAGAAGGAACACATTTCTTTATACCTTGGGTGCAGAGACCCATTGTGTTTGACATAAGGTCCAGACCTCGTAATGTACCAACAGTTACAGGAAGCAAAGGTAACATTGACAAATTATTTCTATTGATATTAAATTATGCTTAAAAAGCTTTAACAATTGTTCTAATATTGTCTCCAAACAATTTATTTTCTTTTTTTGGTTATGACATTATTTCATTTATTTCCAGATCTCCAAAATGTGAACATCACATTGCGTATCTTATTTAGACCAGTACCAGACCAGCTCCCTAAAATTTACACAATTCTTGGTATTGATTATGATGAAAGAGTACTGCCATCTATTACTGCTGAAGTTTTAAAAGCAGTTGTGGCACAATTTGATGCCGGAGAATTAATTACCCAGAGAGAGGTAAGTGTGTTTTTATGAGATGAGATATAAGATATGATATCAGATAATTTTACTTTTGTTTTTATATGTAATTGTTTTTCCTCACTAATTAATGTTTTATTATTATTTATTTTTGGTTTTTCTTTCAGATTGTTTCACAAAAAGTCAATGAGAGCCTAACAGAAAGAGCATCTCAGTTTGGTTTGATTTTGGATGACATTTCAATTACACATTTAACCTTTGGCAAAGAATTCACACAAGCTGTTGAATTGAAGCAAGTCGCCCAGCAAGAAGCTGAGAAAGCGAGATTCCTTGTAGAAAAGGCAGAACAACAGAAGAAAGCTGCCATTATTTCGGCCGAGGGTGACGCCCAAGCTGCTGTTTTATTAGCTAAGTCATTTGGCAGTGCTGGTGAAGGTCTTGTCGAACTCAGACGTATTGAAGCAGCTGAAGACATTGCATACCAATTAGCCAAATCCCGCAATGTTACTTACCTACCTCAAGGACAAAATGTTCTCTTGAACCTTCCCACACAAAACTAAAATGAAAGTGTTCAAAACTTTAATGGTTTAACATTGTACAATAGAATGTGATTGGTAATGTGCAATTGCATTTGTATTTACTTTACTTTATATGATAAGAAAACTGCATTTGGAGATGTTATGGTTAAAACAATAGACTGTAGTATGTATTAGCTTATAAATATTATTATGCAATAAAATATTCTTTGTTGAAACCTTTATTTTACTTATGGGTGCAATGAAATTCTTGAGATTGATCATATAGTATTTTGGTTAGGTGCTATTTAAGGCTTAAATTCGATAAATGTATTACATTTTCACAGACCCTTATTTCTTGTCAATTGCAGAAAATTAAAATCATCATTATTGATGACCAACATATTCACAGCCTATTCAAACTTAAACCATCTCTAAAGCATGTCTGTTTCTTGTTGTCTTGTCATGTTTTTTCCTTTTCCAACGACATATTTATAGAAAATGTCTGACTTAAGTTTGTGTACAGAATTATAATATTATAATAACACCCAATACATACAAAAATAGGCACTTTATTTTCTTAAGATCTAAATTTCATACAGCAACTACTAATTTAATTAGTACTCAATCTATCACCCTTCTGCCCCATTATAATCTTGTAGTTCATCTGACTGTACGTTGTTAAAGAACACATTTTCTCTTATACAAACCTCCTTTACATATGATAATTCTGATGAATTCATGCCTCCTGGTAAAGTTAACTTACATAATTCAGGATAATCCTTAAAAGATTTAATAAGGTTATCAACTTCTTGTTTAAAATGCTCACTTATAATATCTGTCTCTTGAGAGGAATTTTTTAGCCTTATTTTTATGGCATTGCACTCATGTCTATTTTTTACCAGTAACTCAAGTTCTGACTTTATTTCTTTGTTATTGGGACATAAATTTATAGCTCTTTTCAGCTTTCTTTCTGCCTCATCAAATTGTCCTATCATTCTAAGAGCTTTAGCATTTTGATATAGAACTTTTCCATTGTTCCAGAGACTGCCCAGTCTATGTAACTCATTACAGGCTATACAAGCCTTATATGGTAATTTGATAAGATTATAACATATAGCTAGGTTTGTATATAATTTAATTAATAATTTTGTTTGAACCATTTCTTCATTCTCGTCAGCCAAACGGCACTTGTGCAGCATATTGACACCTTTTCTAAACATGTGAATTGCAGATGTGAAATTCTTTGCTTTGTGTAAAGCTACACCAGATGCATATAAAATTTTGACTTCTTTATGCACTCTAACAAATGAATTTGGCTCCGAAAAATCTAAAGGGCTGAAAAAGAAAATAAAATTTATAATATTATTGTAATAATAAACTCAAATAGAATTATATAATATCAATTTACCCCTCTTCTGGTGTGAGTATGCTCTTTACAAGTTTTATATAGAAAGCACACTTTGCTTTTGGCTTAATTCTGTCTAATACACCTAGTTCACCATACATTACTTGATGAGACAAAAGAAATAAAGATGTCTCACCAACTAACATTGACTTAACTGCAATTAGAAGACCTGGTAAGAGACCATTTTCTCTCAAATCTACAACCTGTAATAAAATTATAAGTTTTAAATGAAATAAATTACTAAAGTTATATTTTTTATAATAAAAGTCAATCTGTATCAGTATGATATTTCCTATCCTATTAGCAGTAAAAATAATATCAGAAAAATAGGCAGGTTGTAAGAGAGTATAACTATGAGACACAACAATAAATATATAGACTACATATTTGAATTTGAATTACCAATGGTTTGCTAGGCTTTCTTATGTCAAATGGAAATGGCTCAGCCTCCCAGTAACCAGAAAATGCTATTGACACAGTACATCCTTCATGTAAAGGAAGACCACCACCTTCATCTATAATTTTCTTTTTTACAAAACCTTGATCATCAACATTTACTAATCGTCGTTCTAGTTCATTAAAGGAATAAATTGGTTCACCAATGACATCTTTGTTTTTATCATCATCGTCTTCCATGTGAACTTCATTAAACTCATTATAATCTTCGCATATTTGTAAAACAGATCCAGATGTCAATAGTTTTCTAAAAATAAAATAAAATAAATTTTACCTTAGCTTTCTTGAAGAACTCTTTTTAGGTTTTTAACACATAGTAATAAACTTCTGTTTTTCTTAATAGAAAAAGATATTATCAAATAATTTTATCGAATTTAAAATAAATAAACATACCCTAATTCCAATCCATTGTCGAGTGCAACTTTTGCTTCCATTTCTTTCATCGGATCTCCAACATCAAAAATCATATAAAATACCGAATCAATCACCGAATGAAATAATGCATTATGTTTTTACTTCTTTCTCATATAATGGGTAATTAGTAATTACTAATTACAGTAATAAATTGTACAATTCAACATTCAACAACAATGAACAATCAACAAAATCAAATATAGTTTGACAGTTAGTGGTAACTAGTGTCATTGTCAACTATCATAGACAAATTCTATCTCTACAATGTTTGTCTGTACAGGATTTTGGGTTAACTAAAATCCTGTAAAATTATAAAATGTTTAACAGTACGGATGAGGAGGAAGCGGAAAATATTAAGAGACAGACGAAGTTATCAACGTTCCGTTCATTTAAATTTCCATAAACTCTTTGTTTTTTATTTATGATATCTTAATAGGTACAGAAGCGGGAATAAAAACCACGCATCCCTGCTTCTTGTTTCAAGATAGCGTTTAAA
Source organism: Eurema mandarina (assembly GCA_018238005.1). NCBI lineage: Eukaryota > Metazoa > Arthropoda > Insecta > Lepidoptera > Pieridae > Eurema > Eurema mandarina. The sequence goes on from DWAJ01000466.1 coordinate 20,814, forward strand.
CTAGTTAGTAGTATTTGCGTTAAAACTAAAAAGTACTTTACAAGTTCTTTAAGAGTTCGTTGAGAAGTAAAAACTATATCGGTGCTCTTAATAAAATGACAATATTTAAATATTTATTAGATTTTGTTAAAATTTTCTACATATTAAATAACACACATACGTTTATAAATATTATTTATAATAAATTAATATTGCTTCCTTGTCTTTTGCTTTAAAGCCTGTCGTAGAACAGCGATGTACGATGAAATAAGGTCATCCATTTTGTAGCCCAATGATGTTTCACAAAGTATTTTTGTGCCTCTCATAAAACTACCCATTGTCATGTGGAAGAATGTATTTCCCGACGACCAGTTTGATATTTGTGAAAATGGATATGTTACCAGTATGTTCTGAAACCATAACAATATTTAAGGACACATTTTTTAAAATAAATATAATGACATTGTATACCACCCTTAAATTACAAAGAATATAAGGCAAGAACACACCAAAAAATATGACACAAAGCAGCTTAACATATCTACCGAAATAAAATTATCCAGTATGTGTTAATCCAGGATTAAGACGAATTGCATGACGGGATTAAACTAAATTTATGTAGTATTATAAACATTCTGATATCGATACATCAATTTTTACCCTCAATTATACGCATTAAATATATTAGTCGAAGATGTGACGAGACGTACCCTTGTTTGTGGATGAATTACACTAACTCCTTGTTTATTTATTCCAATCACGACCATTTCAGGATACGATGGATCGGATGTCTGTTTAACTTCAAAAAATGCAGTTCCAAATGTTTGATACTGATAAATCTTCTTTAAAAATTGTTCCTTAGCTTCACTCTCGGTCATTGTGCCTAACTTAAAATAATTTGCACTGATTGAAGACTTCCATTGAGAGTTGGACATTATTTTTAACATATCCTGAGGTATGAATTCGTCAAGCATTTGTGTAATCTGTGGTAAGAGTGACTGATCGTCTCCAAATCTTGCTTTATAAATAAGAGCCGCTAATTCAACCAAGTCTTGCTTACTTGTTTTATGATATCCGCGCAAGTATTTGGGTAATTCTTGTGGAAAATAAAATATCTCATCAGCATTTTTGTCTTTTCCAGGCACAGTATTAATCCATAATTTTTTCATAAAGAATATTTGGTAATTCATTTGCACTGGACCACCTTAAAAAGAATAAACAAAATATTTACTATTCTGTTCAGGAGTATCCAAAGTTTCTGTTAAGGAAGAACACATAGGAAACAATTATTTAAGCTTATCATTTTGACTAAATTACTATTTTGACACTAAAATGTACTGCATAAGATAAAGTAAAAATCACTACCTCCACGAGCTGGTCTCGTCTCCTTCATCCACTCGACGAGTTCATGTATAAAATCAAAGAAGTAATAATTTTCAGGGACTGAAAAAACCTTGTCAGCTATTTTCACAAATAAGCTAAATCCATCGCTATTTCTCAGATTTAGCCGGCCAGTAATTTGTTCGCACAAGTCCCTAGCTTTTGTAGACGAGTCCACCTCGAAAGCTTCGTCTGTGTCGTCAGGGAAATATACCTTGTGATATATTTGCATACTTCGATGCTGTATTGCCTCAACTTCAACGACATACGGTGCATATATTCGTGGCCCTCCCCTCTGTATTTTAAACACACGTTTCAAACAATCTTTGGCTATTGGATGTGGCCTTGTCTTAAGAAATTCAACTAGCTCTTTCATTAATGTTTGCCCACAAGCAAACACACCCGTAGCGAGCCACATAAGCTCCCATCCTCTCTCTTCACTTAATTGAATTCTATTATTTGTTAACTGTTTCATAATTTGACAATATATTTCATCGCGTAAGCTTATTTCCTTTATCGCAGGTACAAATATTTCGTCTGTATATTCAGTTGTAGATCTCGCTTTAGGCGTCGGCATATCACCCATATATTTTAAAATCGCAAAGAAAGCAGAGACTGCCGCTGTAATGAATTTTTCATTATCTAGAAGTTTTTTTAGCAGCGGCAAACGTATTGGTTCCCGCGTGTGAGCCCAGAAATCTCCCATCACCGATTTCTTAGCCATAGTTAGCGTTGATTGCTTAGAAATAGTCGTCTGTATATCATAGTTTTCTCTAAAATGTTCGTTCGCATATTTCTCTAATGTGTGCATTCTTTTTCTTTGAAGTGTGTTGTACTGCGATGGCACTTTCCTGTCGTTGTTTATGTTACTTTTTTTAAATACTTCTAATATGGAATTGGATGGCACAGAAAGAGTTGGCAATATGTAAACCTGTTCAGTAGGGAACAAACCTTCCTTTCCATTGCATAGACCATGACCCCATGTCGCATTCATGAGAGTTTCACCAGTAAATTCTTGTAATAGCGTTATTAAATCTCCCTTTTTGTACTGCAAGAAAGATGCAGCGTCACTGTAACCTTGTGAATCACTTTGAGCAATAACAAAAGTAGAACGTCTTTTTAATCCATCAATGAGATATATAATTAAAGAACTCATTTCACTCGCTTCTATGCTTTGAAAAACAAATTCTTCTTGTTCTATAGTTTTGATTGTTACTCTTCCGATATTATCATAATCTTTATCATCGCTATAGGCCACGTATGTTACTTCTGGATATGTCATTTCTAGTAGAATATGTTCTGATTGGTCGACTATATAAATTCCAGTCCAGTTTATAGCTACAATTACGATGTCTTTGTTTATAGAATCGCCTTTTAATTTTATAGCCTCAAAGAATCTAGAGAATAACATGGGCCATTTCAGTTTTGCAAATATTACGATGTCTTCTTTACATCGCAAGGGATCTACTTTCGATTGAATACTTTGTGAAGATTCGAACGCTTTTGTAACCAGATGTTCCCATTTTGTTAATGCAGCATCGTTACTCTGAATAAATTGATTCGGTATGTAATTGACAATGACTTTTCTTAAAACATTTGGCTCAATACGCGGACCATACTCAATATAATGCTGTTGCGCGGCAATCATAGCTAGATCTGATTCAGAACTACATCTATATTCACCGAATTTTACTCCCTTTACAATTTGATGATATATTAAAGAAGTAGCGACTGGATCATCAGTAGGATTATGCCAAGGAGTAAACACTTCCTTACGATAGAACAATCTCCAAGGAGCATTTTTCTCTGGCGTGCCTTGTTCTTTTGCATATTGTTCACATTGAGAAATGGCATCCATTATATGTTCGCCTTCACTGCCTAATGAAAGTACTTTATCGAACAGTGTTATATAGAGCGAAAAACCAAAGGTGTCTGTGAGACCGATATTATCAGCTATTTGTGAACAAACTTCTTCTGAGTTAGTAGCTGAATCAGATTGTATAGTTTTTATGGATTCGTCCATTAAGGTAACGGTTAGAAGAATAGGTTTTTTCGTTTTCGTGGCCTGTAATTCCAGGTAACTCGGGGGTTGTGTCCTTGGCCCATTTTTAAACGTTCTTATTAACCTTCCTTCACAGTAAGGGGCGTACCCAGCTGGGCCTTCCCTTATGAACGATCGAAGATATTTGACAAATCTTTCTGATGGCGGAAAACAACCGACACACAAGGATAGCAATATCCAACCACGGGCATACGAAGCTTGCGATGGATTATTTGTAAGCTGTTTACAAAGCTGGCAGAAAATTTCGTCTCTGAAATCAATATACAAAATAAAATATCAATGTTAATAGAACAACGAATGTATATAAGGATAATGATATGATTTTATATACCTCAACTCTTTGCGAATAATTCCGTGACCAATAATAAAATGCAGCTTTTCCAAATTAGTACTACGGCGAGAGTGTAACCAACTATTGTACCATTCAGTAGTCTGTTCATCATTATACATAGTCTTCATAAATTCTTCGTTTAATTTAGATTGCTTTTTAAGCGTCTTTTGCACTAGTTTACTTTTATTTTCATTGTTATCCTTTAAGTATCCCTGTAATTTAAAACAAAATATGTCAAAAGAAATATTCTTTAAGCATTTTATGGTTCAATAAATAATTTACAGTCTTATATTTTTATCGTCCTTAATAATTGATTGTTTCAACGAACACGATTTTAATCACGACAAATTTATTCACAATCTTGATAACAACGTATATATTTGCCATATTCTTTGAAATTTGCTATTCAAACAAACTACTTAAATAAAAAAACCCACTCACCTCAAATTCTTTACTCTTCTGGAAAGCACGACCGACAGTATCTGTCAATTTGGTCATGATAGGAGTATTGTCTTTTTTCTCCTCTATATATTTAGGTTCAGCGATATCACCCATAAATCTCAAAATCGTAATCCATAAGGCATGTGACGCTGATTTATCTACCGGGGACGGTAGGTCTAAAAGCGAATGCTTCAAAGGTTTCCGAGAATAGTGATGGCTCACATTTCCTAAGAAATATGTGGCTGCAAACTTCTTAAAGTTAAATTCGTCGAAAGGCTCTTCTTCAAACTCTTGTTGTAAGGGAATATTTATGACGTCCACAATTGAGGGTTTCTCCGTTGTTAACTGCAAAGTAAAATTTAAGCTGTAAATTATTTTAAATTGATATTAATTTTATCACGTTTAATTAAACTTACCACTCCAAATCCTGTTCCTCTAATTGTTCCCGCTGGAGTCGTCGTATCCTTTAAAAAACCAAAGACATCATCAACGTATCTATCATCTATGATCGTACTATTCTGCACATTGTTATCTCCGCCCAAATCCTTTCCTACCCAGAGCGCTCTCGTGAGATCTGTATACTTTCTCTCATATTCGTCTTCTGCTTCTTTTTTACTGTATTTACTGAGTTCTTTTTCTCTTTTTAATTCATCTAATTTAATATTAATTATATGGCGCTTGTCTTTTATTATTTTACGAATTAGATATCCTTTGCTACGAGCTTGTAATTTGGTCATGAAGACTCTAAGGTTTAAGAATGTTTTTCTTAGTTCGCGTGCTCTAATTATAGCCTGTAATCTAAGATATCCTCTACGCATAGCAAGATATCTACTTCTATAGCCGCGAGCACGGAAATGTTTCTGAATAATAATTGCGGCGGCACGAAGTCGTAAGTATCTTCTTCTGTAAATAAATCTTCTTCCATTTGTTTGGACTTTTAACACAGCTGTCAAAAGGACTCGGTGTCTCAATTCTTCTAAAATAGCGTCGTGATGGTCTTTGAGAAAAACTTTAGTATGTCCAAGTCTGAAATCTTGGTCTTTCAGTGCGTTTTCACAAATCTTTTGGGCAGCTTGCTTGCAGTCAGTCTTTTCAACTGGTGGGATTCCAGGAACAACAAGTCGATATCGGTGCACAAATTCACGATATGGATACCTAATCGGATAGCCAGCTTGTCTTATTTTTGCTGTTTCCATTAAACCTGCATATCGCAATTGTCGTACACAAAGAGGTCGATCGAATATCTTAAAATTAAATGTACATATTAGGTATTGAATTAACGAAAAACTTTTTAAAGTTAAAGTTAGTGCACCAATTTAACTTACCCGTGGTTTCTTAAGTTCATTCGGTTTAATACAACGAACGAAAGAGGGATGACAGGCGTATAACGTTTTCATTAACGCGTCTAATGAAGTTTTAAATTGATGGCTTAAAGATAACGTCTTGCGGCTTCCACTATGTGGTGATGCTACATCATGCTCGAATAGTTTATGGAGAAATGCATTATTCGAATCAAATAACAATTCCTTTAAATCTGCGGTTAACATGTCTCTATTTTTGTCTAAGAAACCTAAAATTTAAGTGTTCACTTGAGTTTATAATAATATGTATACGTTCGTTACAATATTGTTTTGTACATATAATATTTATAACCATACATATTATAGTAAAGTTAAACTAACACATTACCTATGACGTCGTAAAAAACATCGCCCGCAAAATGTCTAACTCCGAACCTATGATCTCGTGTGGATTTTGAAGATAAATAGCACTTTTTACTGTTGTGATTGATATTTAGCTTATCCAGTAAAGATACATCTGTACCTTTAGGGAATCTGGATTCCTCATCAATTAATGATAATAAATTCATAGGTTTTATGCCAATGACGTCAAGGTTTTCCTGATTGTCAACGTAGTTTATATTCGTCCACGATATACCCTCTTTTTTATATTGTTCTTGTTCAAGCTTAAATATATGACGTACGAAAAACTGTTGTAAATTTTCATTAGCATAATTAATACAGAGCTGTTCAAAACTATTACTATCGAAATTTTCAAATCCAAAAATATCCAATATACCAATTGATCCACTGCTTGCACTTTCATCTCTGTGTAAGGTTTTGTTAATAGTTTCAACGATATATACAAAAATGTGACCATAGATAGTTTTAACTAAGGCATCCCTTCCATCGATGGCTGAGGTAACGGAAATCGGCGAGATAATTTTTTCACCGTGAGCAATTAAAGTTTTCCTAGTAAGTGCGTCTTGCAATTGTGATTTACTAACGCCAAGAAGAGCAGCAATTCTATTTGCGTTAGAAGCATCCGCAATTTCAGAAGACTCGATATTGTTGCTGCTGTATGGTTTAAATTTTAAATTTCCCATATGAAGTATTGCTGCCAATAAACTAAAAACTCCCCAAACGTCATCATCGGGAAAGTTCAATACTTTAAAAGCGGACCTTATATCGGAGAACTCTAAAGCATCATTTCTACCGTCACAAGTTAACATATTTCCAGAATTTAGATATTCATAATCTTGTGGTCTATTCAGATCAAGCCTTTTTTTCTCATCCGCAGATAAACCTGTTACAAGGGAATAAAATATATGGTAATTTCTCTCTCCTTTGTTCTGTCGAACTATTCGAGATTTTTCTAGTAGATATTGCTCGATGTTGCCTCCTTCAATAACACCCGTTTTAGAGAAAAATATATTAATATATTTGCCAAATCTCGAGGAATTATCGTTTTTTATAGTCTTGGCATTTCCGAACGCTTCTAATATTGGATTTGTCTCTTGAATTTGTTGCTCAATCCACGAATGTTTTCCACTAGCCGCAGCTAGATATTGCAGTAACAATTTAGTACTTTCTGTTTTTCCGGCTCCACTTTCCCCGCTAAAATACGAATTAAGCTAATTTAATATATCAATAGTCTTAGCAATTTTTCTTTTATGATACAGCCTGAAGACAGTGGTCTTCGTGCCTAAAAGTAATATGTAAATATCCACAATATTTTCGCACGTCAAAATATATCTATACATAAAATTATCACGAAATTAATAACCACGATGCATCGTGATTTGATTACTTCTGTATTACCTGATAACAACGCATTGATTCGATCCCGACTCGAGCAATTCTCTATAGGAATTACTACCAATCGCAAATATATGGGGAGGCATATCTGCTACACTTCTGTCTTGGTAAAAATGTATTTGATCCATTGTGTAAATAGGTAATATTTCATAGGGATTAATTGCTATTAGCATAGAACCGGTATATGTCTGGAAGATAAAGTAAAATTTAGTGAGAACGGCACTGATAATACAATGATAAATGAAGTGGCTATTTGAATTGTGTATTATTGCGTGGTTCTTACTTTCAACTTTAAACATATATATGGATAAGCGTTCGAGTACATGTAAATTATATAGTGTGTTACAAAACATGTGTCCGATCCTGAAGGGTAGTATTCTGTATCTAAAAACCTTTTCGAATAAAATGAAACAAAAAAACCAAATCTAAAAATAACAATACAGTAAACTTTTAAAGATTATGTTTCTAGTGAAAGATTCACAAATTCTGGGAAATTCACAAACGCTGGCAACTCACGTACGGTTTCCCTATAGATCATATAGTTAGCAGAGCACGTGAACGCGGAGCGGTGTTGCCATATACTTTTTGCAATTTTACTTAGTTTATTTTTTGTGTTTAGAAAAATTAATTACTTATGTTATTGTTTCAAAACGATAGCAAAATAAGGACCTACTACCGGAACATTTTTCGGATCGGACACTTGTTTTGTAACATACTGTATAAGATAGCCTTCGCTGGTGGTCCTTAGCTAAACCATAATTTATGAGAAGCTTTAATATTAGATGCTAATAATTCTTCTAAAACATAATTAAAATTAACTTTTTTTAAGTTTTAATTAATTAGATTAAAATTTATTAGATGCGTCCCGCAATTTTACCCGCATTTATACATATAAAGTTTTAAAGCTTCCTTTTGAACCACTATCTATTAAAAAAAACCGCATCAAAATTGATTGAGTAGTTTTAAAATCTAAGCATATATACAAACAACGGAATGTCGTGTTAACGGAATGACATGTTTCAGATAAAATAGCGAATATATAAGTAGGCATATTAATAAAGCATCGAGCCAGTAAAACGTAGTGATTACATTCTCTTTGCGTCGAGCATCCGAAATACCCTAAAACAATACATACAGTTCTGCATAATATAACATAATATTTGTAAAATTAGATTTCAGTATGTATAATTATTTGTAGATAATATCCTTATTTTGAAAGACGAATTGATATATGTGTGATTATATTTTTTATCTCAATAGATACCTAATTATAATCTAATCCAAATAACGCTCTACGCATTTTAAGAGTTGCAAAAATTTAAATACAGGCACCATCCATTTTTCATCTCCATTTTTAAATTACGTTTCTCATGTCTAGATTTACAAATGAGTGTACATTTCTATAAATTATACCTACATAAAAATATTACTAAAAAGGTCGGGGCTTTCCCAGTCTCAACAAATAATATGTTAATGAATAATGATAAATGAACTAATATCGCTTATCACAATGCGTAATCAAAGACGAGATAAATATATATATAAATCTACTTCCTAAATTCAAATATTCGTACTTGTCTTCAAAAAAGTTAAGCTTTGAAATCGATTAAAAACCTCTGTACTTCTTAAATATTATAAATCTGTATGTTTAGTAATTAATTTTTATTACGGCAAATATTATTCGAAAAATCTGTCCTTAATTAAAAATAATATAACACAAAAACACCTTACATAAATTAGCTGTTGATTATATCGTATATGAAGATTTCGTAAAATGGTATACTCCTGTAGTTCACCAAGAGTTATCATGTCCTCAACACTATTTATGGATGTGGCATGCAGGGGCTTTAGAACATTTGTAATTTCTGTTATTATCTTTCTTCCATCGTCATCTTTTACTTCTATTTTTCCACCAGAGCTATTTAATACTTTAACTGCAATAGGGATGTCATATTCGGACTTCCCTTGCGGTTTTAACCACACCATATCCTACAAACAAATGATAACCATTAAGAACTTACTCATTTTATTAAATTGATAGAATTTGGAAATGATACTTACCGATAACTGAATGTGTCCTGCCATTTTGTGGATTTTTCTACTATTCTGTTACTAATATTTTAACACACCTCAAGTGGTCCACCTTTCTACATGACATTGTTATAAAAACTGACCATGTTATCAATATTCTAGATAGCTTATCATTATTGTGTTGATGATAAGTTAAGGTATCAATAGTATTTCTTTGTATCAATAGCTACTTATTAGACATAGCCATGATAGCAAACATTTAAAGGGTTTTAAAACAAAGTTACAAGATTACCAGACAAAATAAAAACAGATAAAATGAATAATTAATTTTATTATTACAATCCGAATTACAAAGAAACTTAAGCTATTTACTTGTTAATTATGTTTACTTCTTTTTCTCTTCCTTATCTTTTTTATCTCCTTTAGTTTTATCATCTGATTTCTTCTCATCTTTATCATCTTTCTTCTCTTTCTTATCCTTTGCATCTTCTTTCTTGCCTTCTTCTGCATCTCTATTTGTAATTTTGTTGTTAATGAGATTATGCAATGCAATAATAGATCTAACAAGCGCTGCTAAGTATACCACAAGTGACTGATCATTTGTTTTAATGTAAAGGTTGTCTGCAAAGTTTTCACTGGATATATCAGGTAGCAGATTAAAGATATCTTGTAATTGGTAGATGATTTGATGGTTCATAGGTAAGGAACCTTGTCCGACTTGAACAAGATAATCTCTGATTTCACTCAATTGTGAGTGAAGGCCTCTAAGCCCCAGCAGTTGGTTAGTGATGCGTTGTGACAGACTGCCAACTGTTGTGTCTTTAATGTCTCTCAGTAGATGCTCAACACCTACTTCCTCTGCCTCTTCAGCCCCAATTTCACTTGGTACATGCTCAAATGTTCGGGTTGTAGGGCTACCATCATCATGAACTTCTTCAACTGCTTGGTAAGCTTCTGTAGGCAATCCTAAATCTTTTGGTTTAGCATCTATGATAACTAAAACTGAATTAGGACAATAACGCCTAATTAACTCATTAATAGCTACATCATTCTGATGAAGTTTAGGGCCAGTGTGATACCAACCAACAACTTTTTCTCTAGCATTTACCTTTTTAAACATACCATACATATTTTCTAAATAATCATGGTCCAAGAACCAGACAGATTTATCTTTATCATCCTCATCAAATGGAACTGTAAAAGTAATAAATTTTATTATGGCTTCTTCTTTTTAAATGTAACATAAACATGTAAGAGTCACACTTATGTGATTATTATAAGATGTAAATACCTTATAATATATATTCCATACATCAGTGGTATATACAGATGGAATATACTCAACATGCAAACAAAGGCCTAATCATAATCAAATAAATTACGCCAGAAATGTTTAATCATGAAGTTGAAGCAAAAAATGCTTTCAAATGATGTGATCAATGAAATAACAAAAAAATACAATATGATTACTGTTACAAATCAACAAACCTATTTCAAATATCAACAAACCTGCAAAACTATTTGATACATCAAGCACTCCTTTTGCCCTCCAGCAGCCAAGCAGTACACCTACAACCCGCTTTTGATTTCCAATTTTTCCCATACGATTAAAGTGGTCAACCACACTCAGCAATACTAGTGGATGAACCACAACTTTTGTCGTTACAACTTCTTGACTAGGCATTGTGTTCAATTTTTAAACCAAAGTTTAATTCAGTTTTCCAAAGAAAAAGCTATACAAATGATATTTCGGCTTTACGACAAAAATCACGTCAACAAAGATGAAATCGCAAACTTAAATTTGACAGTCATTACTCATTTAAAAAAAATATAATTGTCTATTAAAAAGAACCATAAAGAATGTTAAGAAAATTAATAAATGTTCTTTTTAAAAAAAATTTTATCCTTTTAGTAAAAATATTACCTAAATCAGCACTTTTGGACCTCATTTATGAAAGCATTACTCACAAAAACCTATCTCTTGATAATTCAAGAATAAGGTTATCTTTAAAGCTAAAAAACTGATTTTATGGGGTTTTTTATCAGATAGAATAATGTCTATCTAATTGAAAATTGCAAACATAACGTTTAAAAAAAATTCCTCATTTAAAGTAAAAGCAAAAATTTGAAATATACAGTTTTTTAAAGAGATAAATAAACAAATATTTCAATTACAAATTATACAGATGAATTTGTTAAATTAAATTGATCTCATAAGCGTATAATATTCTATTCTATATTCTATTCTTGTTGAAGTGCTATGCTGCCACAATTTTGCCAAGCGTATAATATTTTCATAAGCTTCGAATATTCTTCCTTAATGTCAACGACAGTCAAAGTCAACATGACTGATAAATTTGACATTTGACAATTGACATTGAGAAGTGAGAACTGAGAACTAACTCATCACTCACTGAGAACTCAGAAGTCAGAAGTCAGAACACCAGTACCAAAACCAGTACTCAGATTTCAGAACTGTGCATCTACATTCTACATCAGCAATTTATAGGAAAATTCAAAATTCAAAATTATAAGCATTTTTAAACAAAA
>DWAJ01000467.1:0-32645 GCA_018238005.1 Eurema mandarina
AACAAGATATAACTGTCTGGTACCGTGAGAAAAGTCATACATGTATGCTAATATTACGTGCCAGACGAAAATTTTCAAAAATTAAGACAAAACACACTCTTATCATGTCACGAAGATAATCGTGCTGCGGTAATAATTGCGTCTTTGTACATCCTTGAATTGCGTACTTTGTTTTCAATTTGTAAGAGTTTTAGAAACAAATTAAAAATTTAGCCTAAGACCTAAACAGGCGAGTTAAATAATTGTCTATAAATGTCTACATTCTAAAAAACAGAAATTAAAAATTAACTCTAGGAAATTTATAGTTAGAGCAAAATAGTCCTTTAGCTAATAACTAATATGAAACAGGTATATGTTTAAAATCAAAAACATTCCCAACGAATCCTAATGAACCGGCCAAGTGCGAGTCGGAATTGGACTTGAAGAGTACCATTATGTATTAACAAATCAAGCCTACAATGAAATTAGTTGGAATATATATATATATATATATATAAGTTCCAGAGTAAGGATCATTGAGAGGATAAAACTATGCGTTTTATAGTTTTATAGCTTTAAAGTAACTTCCCACTAGTCTCAAGATACGCGCTTTTTATGGCATATGTCGCGCGCACGTCCGCGCCGATATTATCAATTAGCCTGCGCGTGCGCATGCAGTCTGTCATTATTCGCGCCGCAGACGAATACGAAACATTCGTAATCCTAGTAGATTAATCTTACTTATATTATTGTCTTTGTATTATAAATGCGTACGTTATAGTTTTATGTTTAGGAAAAATTAATTCATTGTCATTATATTGCTGCTTTCTTTTTTTTGTTTTTTTTTTTAACATAGGGGGCAAACCTGCAGGCGCTCCACCTGATGGAAAGTGGTCATTGCCGCCCAAAGTTTGAGAGCTCTGTAGTGGGTAACCGAACTTTTAAAAATTTTCTTTCTATTCATTTTCTTATATCAGATCTGATATTTACTATAATATAACTATGTTTAAAACTAACAGTAAATATTTACGGCTTTTTGATTCAATATTCATTTATAAGTTCCAAGCGACTTTAATGAGACAGAAACGTGTCAATAACAATAGCCTCGTTTTAATAAAGTAATTAGTGTCTTTTATAATTTTCATGAATTAATATGCAAGATTTTTGTAATTAGCTTATAGTAATCATATTCGAAATATCTAAAAAGAATTTAGTTGTGGCTCAATATGACATTCTTTTCTAACATACTATGCACTTAATACTTAAAGTTAAGGCAGTTCACCTTAAGATACTTGAACTTACCGGCAGTGCAGCCTTACCAGTGTTATTACGTCATAGCAAAGTTATCTGAAGAGTTTTGCGTTGAATTGCCATCTCCATTAAGCTTTTCTCATACAGACTATGAGATTTAACCAGGAAAATAATTTGGTAGAGCCTATCGGATTAATACTGGCTGTATACGAAAAATACTTTTTAATTTGTACATATAACCTTACTTGTAGAAAAAAAAACAAACGTATAATTATAAGAAAACTACAATTTTCGAATGCCCCACATTCAATAAAACATAAAGAAATATTATGCGGAATTTATAGAAAATTAGCAACTAAATAAGACGTTGTTGTTGCTGCGTGCTAATCCAACCGGTTTGAATTTTTTGTTCGCAGAAATTAATGTGTCTGATGTCTGAGAATTATTACTATTGTTTAGTATCTATTAATACTTATAACCGGTATAAACATTGAATTTACATATATTCAATTATTTAAGTATGCAGTTTTCATAATGTTTAATTGTTTCATAAAGTTGTCAACACGATTTTACATTTTTTATGGTAAGTATATAATAAATAATAGCACACAGCTTCAAGAACAGTTATTATGGGATAAAAAATGATATAATTAAGGTAAAAGAATATTACCAGTAAGCACTTAATATTGATTAAAGAGCTCAATCAGAAAGCAAACAATGGCTCATCTAGCCTACGCCTAACTAGATGAGAGCTCCAATATAATTTCGCTAGCTAACGAAAGCGGTCGTGCTGCGTGGTCGTGTGGTCGTGAGAACGCGGGAGATAAGTAAGGTCGCGAAACGTCACGACAGCCAACCCTCCACGATCCACACTACGCAGAAACATACGCTAATTATTCAACTTGCTTATCTAATACCGTTAACGTTTATGTAACATTGGACATTGAAGACGAGTCATTGGTATCGGAGATAGATGTGAGCTTCGGTTTTGTAGGCCAATAAGACTTATGATGCAAAAGAAAACAGTAATGGTCACATTTTGGTCATTAGATGATAATAAATTGGTATTCTATAAGCATATACGAAAAACAAAATTAAGAAATGTTTAGATATTATGATATCTATGGACAGTATTTAGGGTTTTCTTTTATTTGCGTGAACAATCAACACACAAAATATAATGTGTCATTTAATATGCGATGCTGCAACGTTATTCGTTCAAACGTTCGTCGTTTCATACTATAAAACGTAGTGCAACTCCTGAACAAATAGAAGCGAAGACAGTTTGTATAGTATTTATAATTAATTACTAACTCCGATAATAACCATCCCACACCAAGAAGACATTAAGTCTTTGATAGCTTTTCATGTCTAATTTGTTCCCCTCACTCTTTAACTTTAACAATTAATTATTACCATAATTATATATGACACTCATATACCTATAAATAAAAAATAATGAACACGGCAAGCTAATAACCGGATGTTTCTAGACGAAATTTATTAAAGGCTAGAACATTTTTTGCTGCGACGTACCAAGTGCAATTATAAAAGACGTATGCGCAACTTAAGGTCGTGTTTTTTAAACCTAATGAGCATTTATGCGTGAGTGGATGATCTTGTGGATTTACTAAGGCAATTAGAACAATATTGGAACCATTCAAGACAAACTTATTATGGTTATTATCACGTTTATTGCTTACGTTGAATTTATTTATTCTATAATTACTTGAGCTTAGCTCGAATAAGCTTTTTGTTAGTATCAATATAACTAACGACTGTACTAAAGTTTTGTAAATGTAAATATCGAATTTAATTATATACATCGTATACATTTCCGACTCAGTGCTTCTCGATTAAAGTAATGAGTACGATTGAGCCGTAATGGCTATCGGATGTGTTATAAGATGCGTTAGGTAATATAAATATCAATTAGTGTGTCGCATACTATTCCGCATCGATACGGTGAATCGATTGTCCACTGCAGTTATAACCTCGACCACCTACTAAACATGCAATACAACCGTCTCAATGCGAAACGTCTAATTATAACAAATAACAAGGACACGCCGGTCGGTTTATCTGTTTCAGCAATAGACTTTCAATATTTAAAAAAAACCTATGTTTACTAATTTCTTAAAGTAACATGTATTTAAACCGACTTCAAAAAAGAGAAGTGCGATTCTGGTAAAAATTATCTGGTAAAAAAAGGGATACTTTTCAGCGTTTACAAAATATTAGGTATATTAATAATTATTCATAGGACAAAAGAATTGCTGTTTTTAATTCACGAGATTACCACATCACTTGAGCTTTAAATAAATATTCACTAACTTTCTATTTGACAGTATAATTTCTTTAACCCGAAATAATCTACAGGTACAATGCCCGTGTTTTTAACTTAACTTTTATAGCTAGTTTAAAATATCGAAATGCTATTGTATGCTGTGGATGAAAATTTATATTTCGCGTAAATGTATCGAAGCTAGTTTGGGAAAATCTGCATACAATGGCACGCTGGGATATATCTTACGAGCACCGAGACATTTACTTTACGTGTAAATTATACTGTTTTACATTTGTATGCTGTATGACACTTGTATGTGTACACCTGTAAAAATATATAAAGGTATTTCCGTATACCTATAGTTACCTATAGTTTTTTTCTAATTATTAAATTTATATTTTTGTATTAGATACAAGCAAAAGATCGATAAAGTTAGTTTGAGTATGGTTTACGTATATTGAATCTCGAACTTCACACAAAGTCAAAGTCAAAAGTCAAAAGTATCTTTATTCAATTAGGCTACATAAAGTAACACTTTTGAATCGTCAAGGTATTACAAAACAGTTACCACCGGTTCGGAAGGCGGTTTCTACAGAGAAGAACCGGCAAGAAACTCTGATAGTCGCTCTTTTTAAAATAAGAACATACAATTGTAAACACAGTACAAAAACTCGACTATTATAATATTTATACATGAAAAAGGTTACTTCTTGATAAGATATTCTCAGAGCCGCTATTTATAACAAGGGTCAAATTAATCCATTACGTAAAATTATACCGAGAATGTGATACAAAAACTATTTTATTGGCACCTGCTTGTTTACGCGTTTCGATAGACGGATAGGCGGCAGTTAGACTACATAAACTGAAAACATAGAATGTTGGGCATCAATCGCATGATTCAGATGCAGGTGTGATGACATCTGACTCCGGTGCGGAATGTGTCCCGTCAGCGCGCCGATTTCGAGAACGCATCGAATATTCGATTAGTCATGTCCTGTGAAGTCAATTTTCCCATGCTTTAATTGTTATACCAATAGCTGATCTTGCTTAACTCGATGATTTAATATTGATTCCAATCAAACTAATATTGGTACGATTTATTTAGCTATAATTGGGTTAGTTATATACCTTTCTTTTTTCTGTTTTATTTCGTGTAGCGATTCTGTTTTATAGCCTATTTAAGTCCAGCCCCCCAAAATATAGGAAATTATGTTAATTGGATTAGCTATTTATATGATATTAGATGTATATTTTAAATAAATAGTAAAACTAGTTCGAGTTAGTTCCACTAGATGAGTTGTTAGATTAATCTCTATAACTAGTATAATAAAGAAAAAGGCATCAAACTTTATGCGAGAAAAACTGCGGGTTCAGTACATATAACATACCACTTTTATCTAGATCTGCATCTCTACAAATAAATGTCAATTATCTAAAAAGGATATTCACATGTTCTCAACACTTTTAATGTACAAACAATTTTTTGCTATCAAATAATACTACCGGTCATTGGTTCCTATAAAATAAACATGATTCATATATCAATCAAGTCAAACTGTCTTCATTTAAATTTACCTACCGAGACAAATTTACCATGTAAGTATGTGTATAAATAATTTATATTATATGTATTAGCAAAACCGTAATGCATATGCAATGTACAACAAGTGTTATAGGCATGACACTTATTTAATGTGGATAAGAACAAGTGCTGTTATCGTAATGACAAAATAAAAATAAATAATAACTTGGTACTTTTTACATAAACTCAAGCTTATAAGAAATAAAAAAAAAATATTGTTTAAGCAGTTCAAATATAATCAGTCGGAAAATTTATTCAGTTATCGCAGTAGCGATCTTGTTAAGTGTTTACTAATAAATTAAAGAGGTTTTAGAAGAGAACCGCTAGGTTTTTATGAATGATTAATATTCTCAAACCAATAGAAAATTTATTAACTTTAATTTAACCCGAGAAATAAAATTAAATTAAATCAGATTGCACCGAGGGCGCAAATAACAAATTACGAAAATTAAATCAATGGAACGAAGTCCAATTTCCATCTGTCTGTCCCTGTGTATGCTAACATCTTAAACTTAGATAAAGTGTTTTATAGAAAGGAATATACATAAAATAAATATAATATTAAATATAATAATAAAAAATAAAACACGTTTAATGCGTACAAAGCCAGGTGCGGTTGCTAGTATTACAAATAATTGTATCATATTTTTATATAGATAAACGTTGTTAATATTTAATAAAAAACGTAAGTATGCTAATGCTCTTATTAGAGTTCTATTTCATAACTACAAAATTACCATACAATAGCATCGTGAAATAGTTAAGTTCATATTTTAATATTCAGGCGTGGTGTGCGTATGTTTTAATTACATTTCCAGATAAATTTAAAGGTTAACCCTATTAATGATGTATGCGGATCTTTTTGTGTTAAAATAAACGCACTAACTGAACAAATGCGGTTGTGGCATTACAAAACAATGTTTTAAGTTTTGTATTTTCTTATCACGCACAGGGAATATCGTTAATGGGTCTGTTTATAATGGAATACGTTATGTCCATTTAAATAGTAAACAATTCACCCCTAGAATGTTGCGCGACTGCAACTTATAAAATAAAGACCACCTTATTAACACGTAGTTTAATGACGCTTGTGTGTAAAATTATACGAAATAATTAATTACTTCTCACTTTCCATATTTGAGTTGACTTACGCTTCTTTAATGTTCTTAGGTCGTAGCTCGACGTTGTTAGGTCGAAATACTCGGCTACTAGCCTCTTTCAGGAAGTCATCGTCTCATCAGAAATGTGTATTGTCACTTAATGCTGCAAACAGGAGCGCCGGTTTCCATAATATTATCTGTAAAACGAGAATACATTTTCAAGTTTTACGATAGTCCAATGGTTGGCTTACCATCGCTTTAACCTCCCGCTCCACTCACGTGCCCGCGAAAACATAGGAAAGTTTAACAATACCTTTAAAGGTCCGTAGAAAGAGTCAAAGCTATTGTTTATGACTACCGTTTAAGGGGTTGTTATGTGTTACAGACGTTGTCAGGTACAACGGGTTAAGCATAAAAAAGGAAACGCGATAGCATTCATCATATTTATTAAATCAATAAAATTAATGAAACCTTATTTCTTTCACTAATTTCAATGATACACAATCACATACTATTACCACTTTTACAAAATAGAAATCTATTACTGCTATAACCAAGTTTCGATAATATTTCAATCCAAACCTGAATACAATGCTGAATATGCTCACCTCACCAAAAATAAGCGTTCGTTCGAGATCAATAAAGTAACAATTGCTGACCCACTGAAAGTAAACCATATCCCCAAATAGGCAAACGTCTGAAATCCACGCTGTCATCTATTTAAGGTTTTAATTTAACATGGACATGGAAAGGCTTTTGTACGAATTGGATAAATCTGTATACTGCACTCTTTTGTCTGATCCAAATTATTCCTATCTAAAAAGGTACATCGCTTAACCTGATTTTAAAATATTCAAATTAAAATGAATACGTACACTTATTGAAGTAAATGACAATTATAAGGCTCATTCGAATATTTTTGTAAACTTACAATAACTTACATAATTTTTTTATCTCCTTACCGCAGGAGGTGGGGATTATATTGGACGTTCATCAAAACTATGCTCCTTTGGGACAGACATGAATGCATCAGCGCAACGGGCAAAAAGAGGTGAAAATATTATCTACTCTTATTTCCTCCATTTATTCGATTGCATAACTGAAAAATCTCGATTCTTATTTTTGTTATTGGTCAGTTTGAAATATTTCAATATTTATTATTCATTAGGTATATCATATTAACATCAAAACATAAAATCCAAAGATAATAAGTTCCGACACGTTTACACCTTGTAGTTGTCAATATTGGCGAATTAATCGATTTATCTCAAAAGAAACCTTAGATTAAAAATTGCACAATTTTATTCTATTTATTATGTTATGTAAATATATAATCGATAAAACAGATGCAGATGCAGTAAACGAAAACTGGAAAGTTTATATTATATACATGATATATCAAGTGCATTAAAAATCATTTGTCATACTCGTATAATCAAAAAATCTATTTATTTATATAAAACACAGTTGGATTTGTTCGAACGCTGATATCTCGAGAAAAGCTACACGGACTTTAAGGTTTTTTAACTGTATCATTCGTATGGGAATATCCCAAATAGGAGAATAACAATAATTAAGAATACAATCGTAAACAATATATCTATGTACTGTTAGCCATCTGTAACGTTAATGAAGACCTAAATATGAACTAAAATACAATGCAATATACCTAAGTCTATATTTATGTTAGTGAAGAATACACATATTAAATCCCCGAGAGATCAACTACTGAATCGATATCGTCATCATATAATGTAAATAAACTGTATCGTAAGAGCAGTAAGAGCTGTATCGAGGCAGCGTTCCGGCTCATGCATTATTAAACACATCAAAGGAGAAAAATCGAAATGTGCATCGGCTGGTGAAGTGGTTTTCCGGCCGATTAGCGCCACACGGACAATCTAAATAACATAACATGTAAACTCACGGGCTTGTATCAATTAGAAATCACTAGCACGGAAATCATACGCTTTCTTTGATTAACGTGTACGCATAATGTGATATACGCATAGTACTTAACTTTAAGTAGGGAAAATTATAACGTACATATAAGTAATTATGCGTTCTATTCATACTATTATATATCATTTCATGATTAAATGAGACGAAGAGAATAGATACACATTTTTTCATAATGCGTCTTAATTGGCTTGACCCGTGGTGATTCATAGCGTTAATTACTAGTACAAAATACAAGATTTTTTTGTGTAATATAACCGTATGCAGCGTCTAACGATTGTTTTCTTGAATTAGCTTATTATAGTCCCAAAAAATCATTAAGTATTTCTTTTTACTGCTAAACAGGAGACGTGGGTTCTTTAGTACTCGGTGTAGCGTTTAGATTATTAACAGAGTTTATCTCGATCGCAGATGAATATAATATAACGAAGTTAGATTGCGTGCGAGCGGTGAGTGCGGTGCGTGCTGCAGACAGAATGTCTATTCAATTATATAAAGGTCAGGCTGCCTTTAGTCACCGGCGCAAGATTATCGCCCTCACCTGTCCCTGCGCGCTTTGGATTAATAGCTCACCCCTAGCTAAATGCATTCATACTTAAAGGAAAAACTCCACAACCAATTACTCGTAAACAGATGACATCTATAAAATTTATTGCGTTCAAGACGTTTTTTTCTAGCTTCATTTAGGCTCGCATGTCGGGACGGGTATTAATTGTTATGACATTAAATGCTTATGTTTTGATGGAAAAATGTGTTTTCGTATCTTCCTTCGATGTACAGTTTTAATTACGTTGATAATATTTTATTTACTTAGTGTAATGTAGTCTATATTATAAACCTTGATAGACAACGATAGCCTGTATGTCTGTAGCCATGCCTTTTACTTTTATTTAACTAAAACTTAATGACAATGAATAAAACGTAGCTTTCTATTACTGAGATAATATTGAAAATCGGTTTAGGTCCAGAGATTAACCTACCATTGTGAGTTATGATTTTAAAAACTTTACAGGTTTTTAACCTCGAATAAAATTAGATTTATAATAATTGAACAAGCCTTTAATTCCAACGCTTTACAAGTTAATTAAATTTACCAAACCATGTTCTCAGCAATGTTCACATTTAAAATATTTAACTTTCAGTTTTCAGTCTCCCTTTATAATTAATAAATCAAGTTTTATATTTAAAGTTTAATATATTAACAAGTTTTTAGTTAATTATCTAATCTCAATCAACAGGAACAAAAAGGAAGTAATTATTATACTTATATGTATAAAATTTCTTTACAGGTGTGACGATAAAATATATAGCGACATTTATTTCTGCAAAATAAACTATCCTTATTTTTATTAATAGACATAATAAAAGAACAGTAAAACTCAAATTTAAATGTAAGCAAGTTTAATCAACTGTCTTATTTGATATTTAATATTAAATACTAAAAATATTAAACATAACACAGCTTATATTCTGGATTAAAAAAAAATATAAAGGACCTACACTTTTAAGGGCGGTCACTGACCGTACAAATTACATTAAACTTTTACAACTAAGCGAGTAAATGTAACATAAATAAGCTTTGATATCAGTTCATAGTAAAAATGTTAAAATAACAAGCATAATTTTAAATGAATAATCTTGTCGAAACGGTTTCTACGAGGGGGGTTGAGCTCGATGACCCGAAATAAGGCTCGAAGGAGGCGCCCGCCCCCGCCGACTCATTCATTACGCAATAAAAGTGCAGCGAATAATCTCTAACAAAATATTAGGTACGCTATAGTCAACTAACGATCGCCATCTAAGCTTTATGATGTTGAGTTAGTGACGCGATTACATAATTATTTTAGGATTTATATAAATTTTCCGAGTTACTGTAAACTTCCTTAATTAATTGACGTACATAAATAAGATGACGATTAATTGTATTCAATAGAACTAATTGACATCTTAATGCTATCAAAATTGAACTATTTTTTGCATATAAATTTTTTTTTTTCAACAAATTTCTATCTATACTGACATTATAAAGAAGTGTGTTTGTTAAATTGTAAGGGGTAATACCGGGATCTACTGAACCGATTTCAAAAATTCTTTCACCAATAGAAAGCCACATTATTGCTGCCACATATTTGCTTAAGTGTTAAAACAAAGACGACTACTACTAGAAATGACCAAGAAACACGATCGTACAGTAATACTATTATTAAGATTGCTCCAATTCAGTAATGTATTATGTAGCTAAGTTAACCTAAAATAGGAGCTATGCGATCGATCGCCGCAGGTCGATCCTGGGGTCACGCACTTATACGCTGCAGCCGGACTCTGCAATTTATGGCCGTTCAATCAGGAACGTTTATCGTGATCTCAACTATCCTGATAATATCCATAGATGCTTAACTTCCTTTACAAATATTCACGAACAAACGATAATTCTAGAATATTTTTTATCTTTCAAAATTGTTATCAATGAAATGTTTCATCGTGACTAATGTCAATTAAGCCATAGATGTGACATTTTGATTTTTAAATTTACATAAGATACATATTCATATACTATTTATTCCCAGCTAAACGTATAATATATTTGTGAAAACTTTTTATAACCTTAAAAATGTTTCCAGACGAATATATAGCGTTTGCGGAAGCCAACAAAACCCACTCAATAAGAATATATATAGAAATAATGTATGTAATTAATTGTTAATTACTATATTTATATTACTTTGTACGAACTCTTTTTTACATTTAATGTACAAAAACGTCCTTGCTTTTTGTGTCTTGAATTTTGTAGGCGTGTTTATATAGGTTTGTGTTAAAAAATTGGTCTAGAATACTTTCTCTTCAGCGAAACATTAAGTTTTAAAAAAGTACCAAATACTGAGAATAGCAATTAAAATTTTCAATAGAAAAAAATATATTGCGAATTGATTACCAGTATTATCGAGTGAAAACTAATAGTTTTTACGTAACGCGCGATTGTAGAGGCTAGTCACCCGATGCATTTGGTAACCGTTGACCTTCCAATAGGATTTCGGCACCCTCGTTGTGTCAATGACACTGACGCGTATTAAAGCCCGTTTTATTTGCTACTTGTTACTTTCTAAAAATATAAATCTTTGTTAGTATAGAAAGATCTTTTCGGTTAAGTGAACTCGCTTGGTTATTGCGACATATTATACAATCGACTGCAAAGTAAAATAATATATTGAAAATTATTAATTATATTTACACTAAAATATTCGAAAAATAAAAATCGTGGCAATAGGATAAAGTAATGACAGAATACGTCATTTTTAATTTACAGGCAAATTTAATTCAATTAATTAAATATAGTTAAGACATCTTGTAATTACGAATCATTTTCCGGTGACACGACAGATCACCCTTCAAACAAAAAACCAAATTTTTACCTTAATTCGTGATGAAAAGGACAAAGGACTCTGTTTCTTAAATTTTATAATAGGTATTCATCGAACCAGTCAGAATTCATGTCACTCGTAAATCGTAACCTGAAAGCATGAAACTTATTGTATCGTGCACTGCATCGCGTTCTTAAACAACTTTAAAAACTTTATAGTGACGTACTTAATTTGCCTTATATACACACTACCTTATATACCTTATATACTCTTATAACTCTTAAATACAAGATACTTAAGGTGTGTATGTATTTGTAATAACCAGAAACATTAATTAGCCTATGAGGATAAGAAGTCTTACGTAATGTATGTACAAGGTCTGTGTCTGTGGTGAGCTCGTAAGGGTGAATGCTTTCAGATGGCTGGTCTGGCAGAGATTGGGTGCGGTCCCAAGGTCCACGACCCTACGCTCCCAATGCAGGTTATCTACACCCCGTCTACCCTCCCTGCACGCTACAAGGATTTTCTAAAACATTATATAGATGACTCCTAGTGCATTGACTTTGTTCAAACGTTGAACCAGTAATTGAACTGCTTATTTCGTTTTTCATTTATTTAACAAGAGGAATGGACAACGCTTTTCTACTGAATGCTTTGAATATAGATAGTATTTAGTTACATTGTTCTTTATCAAAAGAAGCAATTTTATTTAAAAAAATATTATTTAAGAGTCTTTAATGTTTATTAAATTATTGATAGGTACCTATATATGTAAATTACGTAGAAATGTATTATAACGTACGTTTACTATTATTTGTTATTTAAATTACTTTCACACATTTATGTTATTACAAAAAATAATAAGTCTAGTCTAGGGTATGCTATATTATATTTATTAGTTGTATTTATAAGATTGGTTGACGACCGCTTGGTGCAATGGTTAAATACTGAATTCTGCACCAAGGGTTTTTGGGGCTCGATCCCCACACTGGAAAAATTCATTTGTTATATTTTTATAAGGGGTCGCTATGTATTATATGTATATATTTACAAAAGAAAAGTATATATATATGTAATTTATCTAGTTGCCATAACACAAGCTCTGCTTAGTATAGAACTAGATGGCGCTGTATTAATATTAAGTCCTGAAGTATTGTTTTTTTTTATTAAAAGTGCAAAACAAAATCAGATTTCAAATATCTCAAAAATATTTTATATAATTAGGCGTTTACGGTCGTTATTTAGCTCGATAGCTTTATAAAAGGTGCTTCTAAAACCAATAAAAAGGGCATAATATCCGGAACCGCCCCTTGGCAGGTTCGAATCGAAATTTGGTAAAAGATATTTTATAATGTCCACTGATTACCTACTCAGGGGTATATTTAGCCATAATTCGGTATGATTATGACATCTTCACGGTTTTCATAAGTGACAATTTAAAAAAACGCTACTTGCTTTAACAATTTTACGATGCAAATAACACAGTCGCGAAATTATACCTGGCACATGTTGATAACTGATATGCCTTTCCTTATGGAAATAAATCTTCTGATTATAATAAATTTAATGAATTATGTAAAATAGCTTACATGTAAAATAAGTTTGAATTATGGTGGATGGAGTCTTGAAGTAAACTTGTAAATGAAACTGTCTCTTTGTTTTCAAACCTTATTTACTTAACTAAATTCCAATATTGCACTTACTATATTTATATTTTGTTTGAAACAAAAATTTTAAGTAATGGGTAATCTCGGGATCTACTGAACCGATTTTAAAAATTCTTTCACCAATAGAAAGCCACATTATTCTTGAGTGTCTATATAAAAAACCAAAAAGGATAATTAACATTATGCCCAACGAAGTGGGCACGGGTCAGCTAGTAATATATAAAGAAATTGAAGTAAGTGAGCTAGCAAGCAAGGTGCGGCCTAGAGTAGCATGTCCGCATCGTTTTTAGCCTTCACTTATAGAGCTATAAATTGTAATCTCGCTTTTGAGTATCTAAAGAGTGGTATTGCAAGACTATAGCTATTTTTATATAACCTATATTTCATTGATATCAGAATATCTAACTAACTCTTTGCTAGCGTGCTGCGTGTGGCTGCGTGATTGTAGAAGTCAGCACTTAGTGCGCCTATACTTATATTTATTAGAATATATTTATATTTTATAACGCGTTTTTAGTTAATAAAAATTAAAAGCATATTTGTTAATATTAGTTTTGAATGAATAAAATTTTCCAAGTATCTAAAGATTTAAGTATTTTACCCATTTTACAATTTATTGTTATATAGTTGTAAAATTAAAACATTTCGATATTGAATAAAATACATCTGGGTTGAGTTTTATCTAGTCCTGTAATATCATCGAATTCCCTCTTATGACCCGCCAGTATAAGACGGCAAGTTCGTTTTATTATTTGAACACAATACGTTGCCCAAATCGTATATCGTGGTTTAGAAGAAATAAAACGGGTTGCACGCTATGATTGCAGTATTGCATGACAACCCCCGACACCCACCTCGCCCGTTTGTCGCCTCTAACTTAGATACCTATGTATTTTAATCTATTTACGGCATTATACTGGCTTAGTCACAGAGCGTTGATCTTTAACAAGGATTTGAAATCGATCCTGCCAAGACGCCGCGCGCCACAAAGGTGTAGAAAAACATCAAAACATGTGCAAAGACCGGGACCGCTTTTCACCGTTAGCTCACTTACTTTAAGAAGTCTCTAATTAGTAAACATTCCTTAAATCAGCCAAAGGTTTGCCAAACGAAGGGTACCTGAAAGAGGTCGCTTTAAGGCAAAAAGAAAGGGTCGAGTGATACCGTACAAAAATAGGAACCAAGACTTTTGCTTACTTTTGTAATGAATAATATTTAGTCTGCGGTTTAGAAGAACTTCTGTGAAAAAGATTTTAAACATATATTTCTAAGAAAGAGACCGCTTTAAAAGCTTAGTAGATATTTCTTAAAGAAAATGTCCAGAATACTCGTTACTCAAGAAAAGCTTGGTTTTATAAATACTTTGTAAATACGGATCAGCAGTGTAGGTATTCAAATTGTAAGCTCATTTTTTCCTCATGAAAATTTACGTATACAAATTGTGACGCAATAAAGAAATTTTATATTTACCTAATTCAAAAATATAAATACCTAAGTATCTTTTTATAACTTAAATTTAATTAGTTATAATTTTATAGCCGCATTATATGGGTATTCCATAGTAACAGACTCTAAAAGTTATAAAAATATTAATATAAAGCGATTATTAAATTATTTGTGCAGACAAATTAACTGTATGCTTAATGCGGTTTTATTAAGCTTATTATCAGTTAGAAGCCGTTTAAACGTCACGAGATCGGTCACGTTTTGCTTAACTTACTTGTGCGAATCACCCTTCTTCCCTATTAAAGCTCCTCTCATTATGATAATTTATAAATATCGACTTTAACTAACAGTCAATTTTCATTAATAATAAAATAATACATATCTATAACTTACATTACAATATTATAAAAATATCAATTTGTGACGTCCACTTCCTAGATGAACTGAGCTAATTTAGAAAATGATGTTGTTGAAAGAAACCTAAAATTTAGTTAATGATATAGGATGTATATTACTCCGCAAAATATATCAACGAAAACAGATACCTATGTAATAACGTTTGACTGATGAAAAGATTACATACATATTCCGTCCTGTAGGTATTTTTGTATTTCTATTTGCGGTACAAGATTACTTATAAAACTATGTACTTGATAATTCTTAGCTAAATTTTTTCATTAACATTGTCGCATATAAGTAGTAAATCACGATTCTCGTATAGCATGTTAGTTAGTAATATTACTTAACAACTATTTGACAATGTTGTGTGCAACCATGTATATTTAAATACATTATTTGATAAATTTTCAGTAACGAAGAATTTATCACAAGCATGCCTCGCCCTCTGGTTACGGCTGCGTTCACTTAATCAAGTACCTAAACTTAATGTTAACTGATTAAGTTATACGGGAATAGTTTTACAATAGTGATAGAATTTTTCAAATCGGACTAGTTGGTTCGGAGCCAATACAATGCAAACAAACAATCAATATTTCCTCTGCATAATATAAAATTGTCACATTAACAGTACTTGAATTGATTATTCGGTATATTTTAGACCCTTTGTTTCTATAATATAAAAAGAATTACCCTTAATTTCCATTTAAAAAATACGTTAAAGTTTGATGAGAATTATGACTTTTAGATTCAGACATAGGCACCTATAGGTATAACTACTTTAATATTAAGATAGCAAGTAATTTGTAGTATAATCGTATTAAAACAGAAATGTCCAGTGTGCGCCGAGGTTGCCAGTTAAGTATCGCTGTCGGGCCAGTGTGAACCAGCGGGTTTTACGAGCTCTTGCGACTCCTAACGACATTCGTCTCCCATTAAGTAGGGAAATAGGATGGATAATACCGGAACGCTGCAGTTTGTGGATTCAACTTAGGTATTACTACAGAAATGAATGGCGGCTTTGGGAAATATCCTATCATTATTTAGGTTTACGTGTGGCTTAATTATTTAAACTAGCTCTTTGATGCAAATATTGTTAGTATACAGCTATATAGGTACTTTAGAGGATTGCGATGCAGCTATACCCTTACAGCTGTATAATAAACATTTATTAATTAGATCCGTTTCACAGCTTTACATAATTGTTTCCCTTTATTACCGTTTTTATATCGATAAATCGTATAAATTTTCAGATAAATATTATTATGAAATAATATTTCTACCTCAAAAATGTCTTCTCGCTAACGATGAGACAACAAAGCAAAAAATGAGATTTTTTGTCGGTCAAATTAATACAAACAATCATTAAATAGCTTCTAAAAGATTTGCTTCAGCTTTTGTATGATATCAAAGTGTACAATTCACTGCGGTGGTAGCCGTAGACGCACAAAAAACCGTTGCATCTGGGCAAAAGACATTCATTGATCGTTCTCGGAAACCTCGGACACACCGAGCGTGATCTAACGGCAATTTTTTATAGCAAATTACTTAGAAAATGAAACAATCTATTTTTATCCATTGACCTTTTTAAAACTTTGCAAAAGAGAGAGAGGTTACCAATTCGACGCAAATATTTTTTCGTTATGCACTTTCACACCTTTCACAAAAATAAAACAAGAGCCCCACAGACTTCAAAAGTTTCGATTTAAGCACTTTTATGCTTTTGTTTACACGTTGTTTTCCTACACACATTACAAAACATTGGGATTGCGTGTTTATTATATTCCACGTTCATGAGTCATGGCTTTTAATGCCGCATGAGAAGCAGTATATAATAAAAGTGTATTTTTATATGATGAACCTATGGTAGACAAATACCTATATTTTATTTTTGTTAGAAAAATAAAGTCTGTTTTTATTGTATCCCGCTTTTATGCGTATTTTTTTCTAAATGCCTTTTGAACCTGCACAGCCCTTACGATAAAGTACAAAACGAATTGGTAAGTAACTTACTCAGTAATCAGTTAGTCCATCCATATTAATTTACTTAAAAGTAAATTAATATTATTTATTGTATACTGCTAGTAATGCGCTGGTTCCTTTCAAATATAGTTCCAAGCAGATCAACATACAACATTCTTTATACTGCTTAGTATATTCACTTTAATATCGCATCCAAACCCGGTACATCACAGCGACATTATCTTGAAAGTTGGGCAATGGTGTAAAAAGTAAAAAGTGCGCGTCGAGGTGCTCAGTGGCGCCATCTAGACGTCTACATTGGCAACGAACAGTGGACGAATTAATCTTCCGACGAAGGCTGCGCCGTAAAAGATGCTTCTATAGACTTACGTGTTTAATAAAATAGAAAATGCTAGATAGAGGGAATGCGAACTTTCTAGAAAAAGTGTAGCATGTTCATTTTGTATATAAAGCTATACTTGACTATTTTTTTAATTTAATTCCTCTTAATCTTTATAAACCATCTATAAATTAATGAGTATGAATATTTGATTAGGTCATTTAATTATAATAGGATATACATAAATTATTATACAGAATTTTGACTGAAAAATACATCCATATCTCACAATGTATCTTAAATATTAAGCTAGGCCGTTACTTGTAGCAAATAATGTTACGTAATAGTCATTACAATACACAGTTGGTACACGTGTTTTCAATAAACTTTTATGTTCACGCCACAATTCCGCAAAACTATAACTTTTAAAATAGGCAATTTATATTGAATCATCGTATTATATTTATTTATATTATCATAAAGAATAGGTACATAAATTGTCCTGTTACAAATGAAATATAATGTTGTTTGTACAAAATGCCGTAGTTCAGTATCTGATGAACGAATCGATTTAAAGAGAACAGTTATCGATGATCAATTACTCGTACTTGGTTAGGATGTTGTTGTGAACGTAAGCGTAAAGGTTAGGTTACTGCTGTTACGGAGTTGCATAAGAATTCGCCAAGTAACCAGTGATATACGTCCTTGTCGCTAAACGGGATTAAGGCAACACTTTGAATTCCCCGGTCGTTTTGAACACTCCGGGAACCTCAATTAATTATGCGTAAACATTTAGTAGTAATGTTAGCCTAACCGTTTAAGACAACTACGCATTTTATTTGTGTACCTATTAAAAATATTTTTCAACGAAAATAAACCGATTTCAAAATGTGAAATAAAAAGCAATAAATAAATTTTCTTTTCACAAAGGAATACATACCTTTCATTGAGTATATAGAAATAATTAATTATTATTGAAGACGGTACCAACATAAAATAAAACATAAAAAAGGAATCATACGGTCCAATTGAGAAACCTCCTACTTTTTTAAGTCTGTTAAAAAACTAATTATTTAAAACCTACTGGTCCCGGTACTTGAATACTACTATTCCATCTTATAATTCACCACTTATATAAACACTTATATTTTTTTATAAATGGGGCAATGACGCATGGGGCATGCATGATTGTTTTCTTTTAAAAATTGAAAGAAACGGATTTTCTATTACTTTCAGACTAAGAGATAATTTATCAATATTTACAAGTATATATCATTATATTATACTTTATCATATAACTGTTATATTTCTCGTATTGCGTTTAAAGTGCATTTTTTTCTTTCTCTAAGTAAATACTTTTACCATAAGTATTCATATTAAAAGAGAAGTATGAACAATAATTGAACATATTACGTAATCTTGCCTAAATTTCCTTTATGTAAACATATTATATAAAGTATCGGGCATGTTGAAACGTTTACTAGGTGCTAACTCCCTACCCCCTGTCCTGCTTGACAGTGATTGATGCTGCATAGTCCGCCTTCACACTTCCTGGCTACGGTCTGCATCATCTTAAATGCAACTTAAAAATATTTCAAACTAGAATGCATTTATCTCAAAAGTGTAATGTATATAAAAACTCCTTCCCTCATTTTAAGATATTAATATTAAATTAATATGTAATGTAAAATCTCTTATGTTGATGTGATCCTATAAATTAAGTCGGAGGATCTAAGAATAATTAAATACTAACTAAATAATACTAATATCTTATCATAAAATACGTTTATCCAGTTAAGATGACATGGGACTGTGAAATAATCATTAATTAACAAAGAATTTGTAAACATTCGCTAAGTTGAATGATTTAAATGTATTTAGCTGTACACCGGGCTAAGCTTCACATTTAAGCTTCATTAATAAATTCGCCTCACTAAAGGCACCCTTTTAAACCGTCTAGCGCATATAAAGGCACGACCAAACCGGACAGGCTGTGAGAAATCGTTTTAATACTCAAAATCCGCTTGCAGTTTCAGCGTTTAATGAATTACGTAGGGTGCAGCCTCCGGCGCAAGACGGGCATCGATCAACGTCGCCTGGCGCCCCCTGCGACCCGGATAGGCGCGGGTGGTACCCCCCTGCCCAAATAAAATATTCCTACACTGTCTGTTCCCCTACTAAGATATGACAACTGCAACGTTATACAGAATACTAAGGCGCTTTTAAACTTTCACACGCGTGACAAATAACAGTGATATGCACCGGGCGGTAAAGAAAAATAACATCCAAAAGAGCCTCGCACTGACTAGCTCTGATAAAATGTTGTCTTTGTTTTTGGGACGGGTGACTGTTTTTGGGAGGGCACTTATTTTTCAAAAGTTCACATTTACATTCGATCCAATTTTCTTATCTCATTTTATAGGTTGAGGCGAGAGATAAAAAGAGCTAACTGCAAATTCGCTTGCGTTCTTGTGCAAGCGGGCTTCGCCTCTGGGGCTAGGTAGGGAGACGTGACGGTTCTGAATTATAAGAAAATGCATTTACGCCACTACGCCGCAGACCGGCGTATTTTCGTGTTCTACGTGAGCTTTACAATATGGATTAGAACACCGAAGTTTTAGTGCTGTTGTTTTCTGTTTGTTTTGAACATAACTCACATAGACTGCAGTCGTGAAACAAATTATGTTATAGATATAACGGCTGAACGATGATTCACGTATTTTGTGTAAACACGTTTGGCGCCTACGACGATACAATAAATATATAATGTATATACTAATTAACAACGTTTAGTGTAGTTTAATAATACAATTTTTCGGATCTACGTAAATCTTATAAATTTAGCAGAAAATATTTTTACGGAATATTGCATACTATTATTATCTATGCAGTAAGATAACTATTTTGGAAAAAATAATATAATACTTATTGTATTTAGAATGTTGGAATATAATATAAATATGGAACTAATTAAAAACACAAAACCAACAAAAACATATAAAATAGAGTAAAAAATATAATCGTTAAGAAAACTAAGACAAGAAATGTATGCAGCTTACTTGCATCCGAGCTTATCGCATCTATCAACGTCCGAAGGCTTTCACGGAAGGCTTTGTTCGCGCCGTGAGCCACCCCCTCCGTTCACAACTTGCCCCTATCCACCCCACTTCTTTGTACTTGCTACTGATACGCTGATTACGTAATTATTACTAGTTATAAATCGTATCGAAAATGTTTACCATCGTGAATATTTTGAATAAGCATGTTATATGGGTCTACCGCCACACACTAGTTGGTTATAAAGCAATCTTGTTTACTTCATGCAATTCTAACCTGTAGGTATCCTACTTCCGACAATACTCAAATATTCTGAATACGTACAACCTTTACTTCATAGAGTGAGATCATGTCTATATCGTTGGCAAATATGGCGAAAATGGTGCAGCAATTAAGCCCCATGAAGACCCTGAACATGCTGTATGCTAACAAGCACTGTATTTTATACTCTTCGTAACTATTTTACATACCCGACACCAAAGTAAAAAAATGAGTCAAATTGACATTTATACTACAGTAGTACAGTACACAAAAGTTGTTTGCACCGCAAAAGACTTACATAACAACACTGAGTCCTCTTAGAACCATAATCATCTGTATAACTAATATTACTTATACAAACTCTGTTGATATAATAACCGATACCTGTCCTGCTGAAACCATCAATATTGATATTGAAAAGCTCGAATATCGATAGGGTGGTGGCTATTTCATACCACGTTCCAGTTCGTAACTATCTGAGAACGCATCTGAAATTTTCGGACTAAGCGAATCAGCTCTCATTTAGTCGAAAGAACATCTTAGCAAGCGTGTTAATAAGAAAATATGTTTTTTCTCATCGATTGAAACCCTAACGGCTAACCCCTTAGACTTTCTATAGTCTTTTATTCAAACCTGTCGAAAACAACAAAAAAATAATTATTAAATTTAGTGTTGTCTTTATAGCTAACTTTTAAAGCGTCGTTTCAACTATCAGTCCCTATTGCATAAAACAAAACTCCCAAAAACATTTCAAAGGCCTTTTAATATCAATAAAACTAGCACTTATTAGATATTTTATTGGCAAGGCTACATCAGATGTGCGGTTGCATCGATCAACGTCGCGGCGATACAAATGGTTGCTGCGACCGAACTTGCACGTCCACTAATCTTGTAGACATCGGCTGCAGCTAGCAAACGCTTGTAGTAACTATCACCAGATTAATGCTGTATCATACCCATCAGTGTTTCAAACGATATAGAAAATATATAAAAAATGCGAGGTTACCTGTGACATAGACCATAGCTTTCATCAAACGCTCGGCAACTTGACAGTTCTAAATGACATTGCCCGCAATAAAGCCCTCCATGAAGACTGAGTCACCTCTGTAAAAAAAATTGTACATAACTTTTTTTCTTCTTGTACAATAGTATTCATGATGAATTGAATGATAATTGATAATTCAGTAAACAGTAACCCATCACAATTAAAACGTAATAAAAAAATTCAAAAATTAAATTTTAAGTCTAAATATATATTAGCAGCTAAAAGCGTTCTTTTCAGCGATAAGGACATAGACGGATGGCTAGCGTTCGTCAAAGGGATCTGGCGCCGCGCCGGGCGGTTCCATCCTTCTCCGTCGAGCGACCGTTTAATATCCGAACTTGCAGTCTTTTTGCAACCGACTAGAAATAATTGATCAGCAACCGGCTGTAACATGACTTCAACCACACTGCAAATTTCAGACACATTTTAAAATTGGCGTAAAGTAACAACGTTTTTCAAACTTGAAATAATTAAAAAGTAAAATAAGCTTAGAATCAAATGTTTTTAACTTTGTAATACGTATGTAAATGAAATGAACATGTTAAATATTTTTAGTACTATTACTAGTACGCAAAATTTTAATCCTGCAGATGAAAATTTCATTTTTGACTGTACCAAAACGTTTTTCATAAAACAAACAAACGTCCAAATTTCTACTATCCCAAATCCAGGACTTGCTTCTTGTTTCTATATGTTCAATACGTGTTCATTAGTGCATTGCGAGTAATAAAAAGAAAAGTCAAGATTTCCAGACTGATACACTAGCTAAAATCCAATTAGCTTTGCTAGAAACAGCATCACAGTGTATAGATTGGGACGCATCCGAATTATTCGTCTGGTTCCTCGTTTACACTTATCCAATTAGTCTGAGATTCTAAGTGTAAACAGCAAATGCAAATAGTACAAGTAATATAACTGAAACTCATGGGATATCGAATATTCGGAATGCATTGCGATTTCGGAACGCGTGTGCTAGTATAGCAAACAAAGGCAACATCGACGTCTGAAATAATGCAGCTCAAAAGATATGAATATTCTTCCTTATAATCATTGTTCATGCATTTGCATTTGTTTGTTTTCCTATGTAACTATAGTTATGATGAATCAATACTTAATCTTAAATTATATTTTTTAACTTAACGTCATCGTTTCCTACGATTCTACTACGAGTAATAGATTAGTATGTATTTGTAAGTTAGTGACAAATAGACATCGATTTCTTGACATCGATTTCGTGCTTACAGCGCTCCGATACTCAGGCAGACACTAGATCAGAGCTAGGTCGGAGGCTAGGGCTTTTGAGATACGCGGCCATTGTGTCATTGTCTTTAGAACAATAGCCGTTTCAACACCTCACAATAGATCCAGTTAGCTTTATGAAAAATTAACGCGCAATCTGCGTGCGATGGAGACTTCAAAGACTCACTGTGAAGCATGTTTTACTGCATTTCAGCAATGTTATTTTTTAATGAGAACACTAAAGCGACTTTAACAAATATTATGTATATTCACTTGGTAATAATATAATACTTATTACTTACCTAGGAAAAAGTAAAAATACCAAATAAATGCCTTTTCAGTTATAATGTTACGACTAAGTTTTTAATCGTAGCATCATCAACCTTATAAATGAATTTCTACTTATAATGACGATGGAAGTATAAGATACAGAACGTGGGAAAGCTAAGCAGCGAAGTAGAGGCTCATAACGCGGATCCATTTCACTTAACTGTAGAGCACGCATTTAGCTTGTATCCTTGAAATATGCAAAGCGCACTCACGACTAAGCAAGAACGGACTGTAGGTAATAGCGCATAAAATGTTCTAGCAAATTCTAGACTTTCGTTACCCATACATTACAGATGAAGTAGCACTTTGGGTCTTTGTTGAGAATGAATGATGGCCGCATTGTCGGCGAACTTCATTTGTTAAGTTTTTAATTAAATTTAAGATTTTCAACGATATTTTATTTTGTTTATAGAAAAAATCTATAACGTATTAAGAGCATTAAATAGATTACCCGCATTTGAAGGTAGTTGTTCAAAAGATAAGGTCACATTCAAATTTACAGCAAACAGTTGCTACTTTGACAAGTTATACTTAACTGTATTTCAAAGTTGGTTTATAGAAATATTATTAAAACATAAAAAAATGTGTTTATCGTTCGCAAACAAATTGAAATCTAATAAAACGAACGGTTTTCAATCACGCATAGGCGCTTAATTACTGCACTGTAGTCTGAAAAAATTTAAGCACGGCATCCAACCATCAATAAAAGCATTAGTGCTCATGCATTTCAGGTTAAATTAATTTTTTTGTTTACAATTTTTGAAGAGCGCTTAACTGCGAAATTTATACATTATACAACGATGCTAACTAACAATGCGATATGTCAAATGGTGAAATTTTGTGAATTTGTTTCATTATAACTTATTTTTTGTGCATCAAGTAACCCTCGTTTGTTTTAACTATTTTTGTTTTCACAATAGAATTTGTAGTGAAATTTTAAATACATTTTTTATTCAAACATCATACAATATATCTCTGTAATTAATAGTTAAAAGTAATTGCTTTTTTCTATTTTTACGTAAATTTATCATCCCTTTTAACTTTAAAGTCGTCTATGAAAGTATATTCAGGTACATTCCATATCACACAACATCCATTCATAGGTATATAATGGTGTTGCCCATATTGTGAAAAAATACTAATGTGAAAAATTTTGTGAAAAAAATTATACTGTGTCATCTTGTCACAATGCTTTCAGTTTGGGGACTGAACCCACACCCTCTGACACAGGTCGTCAAGCGGTAGTAAATAGTAGTAGTAATAAACGTAACATCAAGTTTAAAATATATCTATACGAAACTGAACATTGTTCTATTCTAACTCGTGGCATGCGTGGTGTGGCGTGGGTGCCGACTGCCGATGCTTAGATACAACGAATGCTGCCTGCACGGCATCGTGACGGGGCTGCATACTACACGGGAATTCTATAATACCATCCTTAACGAACCTTTATATAATTACTAGCGACCCGCCCCGGCTTCGCTCGCAAATATATATACATGTTTTATAGAATAAACCTCCCTCTTAAATCACTCTATCTGTTAACCGCATGAGAATCGGTTGCGTAGTTTGAAAGATTTAAGCATACCTAGGATGGAGGGACAGAGAAAGCGACATTGTTTTATAATAAGTATAATTATAATGTTCATATATCATCTTTAATGTTACCTTTTCTATTCAATTCCTTTAAAACATAGTGTTCACTGATACTATATTTCTAATAATTATAATAATATATAATCTATGTATTGAGTGTGCATTTACTATTTAATAATAATAAGGACTCATATAAAAAACACTTCTTGTTTCTTTATTTCTTTTTCCAATGCGTCTATAGAGTAAATCAAGCATTGTTCTACTGTACAACTTATTCAATATATTGTATTAAAATTAAATAATTCAATTAAAAATGACTAAAGATAAAAAAATAAAAAACGACTATATATTCATATAACCGTACGTATTTTACGTTTGTACAGAGAATATAAATAAACTATTCTAAATCACGAACCACGATAAAATCCTGTACGTAGTTTGAAACAGCAAAAAACCAATGAAACCATTGAAAGGTTTTCATTCAAAAGCCATCACATACTTCAATAAAACGGAAAAGGCGTATAGATTTTGTTATAAATAAAAGCCTACACAAAAAGGTTACGAAGGCCGGCAGTAGAGATAATAACCAATTTTATTAGATGGGCTTTGTGGTAGTGAGGCGCTAATAATAATCTTTATCTTTATCTATAAATAACATTTTCCTCGATACGAGATAAGCTAACATTAGATGGACCATTTATTAATTAATTTCTTTTTTCATTATCTTTATAGTTCTAAATTAATTATGTCATTATTGTAATGATTGTTAAACTTAATTGTATCGAATGCCGATCGACTTTCTTTATCAAATTTGCTAGAATTTAGTGAAAATTGTATTTTAATAATTTAAGGTTAATTTCAATTAATTAATAAAAATTTACATTTTTTAAAGTCGTGTGAAAGTTTTTGATCACTAAAACGAACAAAAACTTTTACAATCTCTTAATAAATCGCAGTACTGGCGATATCCAAACAGTGTAAACAAGGCTTATGTATAAAATTATGAATGCGCACGCGACGATGGCAGTAAAGAAAAGAGCGGAGAGGGCGGGGCGTCGCCCGCGGCCGACGTGATCCTCCCACGCTCAGCGTAGCGACAAAACATCGAGCAGAACGGAATAATGGTGCGTC
This sequence comes from Eurema mandarina, assembly GCA_018238005.1. Classification (NCBI taxonomy): domain Eukaryota; kingdom Metazoa; phylum Arthropoda; class Insecta; order Lepidoptera; family Pieridae; genus Eurema; species Eurema mandarina. The sequence goes on from DWAJ01000467.1 coordinate 25,991, forward strand.
CACACGGACTTAATGACGCCCGAGTGCCTGTTAACTGCACTCAATCTGTATCTACTCGTAGCTATCGACGTGTTAAACCACGTATTTAAACTACTATACATTTCGATTTTTACAAATTTAACACTACTAACATTATCTAAACTAATAAAGTAAGTTATATTTAAAAACAGCCTACACAACAAAACCGCATTACCCACATTTTATAATCACTTATGAAAACGCAATAACACAATCAGAACACGAGCGAAAGAGCCAAAGAAAAATAAAAACGTAGAGCAAGTGGATGAACAAATAGAAGTAAAACAAGGCAGTTAGTAAAGTATACAAATATTCCGTGGCCATAAAGGTCGTTAGTGCTTAATCGTCCTGCATCCGCGCCAACGGAAAGCTCCATTACTAGCGTTTATGTAGTTTTCTTATTTTTCACTAAAATTATCCTAACTTACGGCACCATATTTTTGCAGATACGCGTGCTGTAAAGGACTTTAAATGCTTGTTTTATGAATTTTTAATACAAGGTTCAGTTAGCAACTGCTACAAAGTGTATGAATAAATATGTTAAAACTTTAACTTTTTAAATTATAAAGTTCTTAACTATTTTATTACTGAAACGAGCAACTAATTAACATTACAAAGCATCACAATTTTCTTTTTGTTTAATATATAATATGCCAATTTGGTATCTTGATACATATTAGCTAAAATTAACACTTTCTGTACATATTTCAATCTTTCATTAATATGAAATTCTAAAAACACAGACCATATTTCCGATACATATTTAATTTTTAATGTATAATAATTAATAGATGTTCATATTACAATCAAACTAATACACATTATGTCAAAATAGGTATTTTATTATTAATTTTACTTGATTTATCTATAAATGAGATATGAGGTTTATAACATCTTGCTCGTTTTTATGAGGCCAACAGTAGGATTTTCCCAACTAAAAAATAAGATGATCATGTTGACTATAAACCAATTTTTAATTTTACAAGACTTCCTAATTTCATAATACAAGATATCTGAACATTGTTTATGTAACATTTAAGATTACTTGTAGAAATATATTTCAAATATACTACTGGTAAACTTTTACCTTAATTTCCTTATTAATCGGTAGTAACTTCCTAGGCAAGCGAAATAAGTTGTAGTCACAATACTATCATGCTGACTGAGAATATGTCACCTACCCTCATTCATTATTTTGTGACATATCGCTTGTACTACAGAAATTAATGGTCCAGCTTTATATCAAACAAACCATCTGCTCGCTCACCTTCTCTTTAATGCCCCATTTTGCATAGGTCATCGTACATAGGCCAATGAGCGCCGCACGCGTATAATCTAAAAAAAAGTATACATAAATACATTAAAAACAATGCTTTGAAATTACAATTTCTGTCAAACAGTAAACACTTATCACCGGAAAATTGATTCATCAATTTTGTCTTTACTTTCCTTGCAAACTAAATGCTAAAAAGAATATTCGGAATCATTCTTTCCCGGAGGTTTTCGTATTGCACTGATTAGCTAGCAAGTATTTTCTACTTGAAAATTAAACCAAAAGAAATTTACCTACTTTTTAGTTTTTATTTATACACATTTCTGCAAAAAGAGAGACGAAAGAAATGCGATCCATGATTTACGTTATTCCAATATTGCGCCTAGGCAAAAATATGGTAACAACGGAAATTTTTTTGTGGTAAATGGGGTGAAAAACACTTTCTGGTTTTTTTAGTGGGTTTAACCCATCATTTCGGAGAAAAAAAAGTTCTCAACCAATATATTTAAAATTGAGGACTCAAGAAACATCAGTATTCTCATTATACCTTAAAAAAATTAAATTAATCCTCAAATCTATTAGATAGGGTATAAATAAAAGAATAATAGCCGCGCATTAATATTGATAGTGAAACAATTTATACATAAGTTCGAAATGGAAACACGACGTGGTCGTGCTAAAACAAACTCGGCCTGGAGGCAAGGCGTGGCGGAGCGATAGTACGGCACGCGCGTAGCCATGGATTATACAGCATTACCACAAAGTCTTTGTGGCCGATGTAATAGCCGTATCTAGGATCATTGAACAACGGTATTGTGATCGAAGCAATCAAATATTATCTAAAAACATCTATAATAACAATACAGCCGAGCTTTCTTGGATAGTACATAGTTATGTTTACACGCTTTCGATATTTTTATATTTACGACAATTGATAGATTTTTATAATTATAGAATACCTAAGTATATCATAATATAATTCCTGCGCCTTAAAATAGTATTCATAGTATATGTCCTTGTAATAATTAATTAGCAGAAATAAATAGTAAAACGTTATAATTTTATAACGTTTAGTAGAATTTACTTTAAATCCTAGTATTTACTTCACTTAATAATATACGACACATTTTTCGTAAAGGCCTCATTAAATTATACTTCCTTAAAAACAGATACAACGTAAACATTCAATTATTCTATGACGGTACGTTTTAATAACCTGTCAATACTTACATTTAATCTTGACAGCGAAGTTTTATTTGCTTTAATAAAATTATAATTGTAGGTGCATATTAGTCCGGTTCGTCAGGGAATTACGTGCAATCACTAATCAAGATGCAGGTGGTTTTCACCTGCTACCTACCTCCCATTTAGTTAATGCGTCTAGTTAAAATAGCGTAACTACACATGCAAAATTAAATTCACACTACCTTTTATTGTAGCATTACACTTCATGTTTGACAGTTTTATCAAATTGTTTAATCTAATGGAAATGTTACAACGCCTATTTGTAATAAATTGATGTTTAGACTTACCGTCATTATTATAATGTTAGTACAAAATAATTCTTTATCATTTTTTTATTTTGTATTGATTTTGTATTGAAAATCATATTATTGTAGATTTGCTATACCTAGTAAAAAAATATTTGACAAAATAGTATGAAAAACAAATTGAACTTTAAGACATAAGAATCCTTTTACGTACCAGCATTAAATAACCAGTGTTAATAGGTGTATATCGGAAATGACAAACAAATTTTAAAATTTAATTGACTTATTTACATATTAATATGCACAAATCTTTATTATTTAAAATACTATCTAATGCAATATTTATGTAAAACACAGATGAAGACATTTAATTCATAAGAGTCATGCGCAAAGCGAATTAAATCACTCACCAGCTGAAAAGAATCGTTTCTTAGCACGAATCGACAACAATGTCTGTTATTAAAAAAGAACGGTGATAAAAAAACGTGTAATTTGTTCAGTAATTAATGCGAAACTGTGTGACGGGGCGTGAGTAAGCTTTTCATTTCGTATATAGAGAGCCGTGTTTACAGATATTACCTGCTCTGAAGTACATCGATGGTGCGATAACAATGTAAAAGTTCTTAGCATAATTAATTGTGACTAATTTTATACCGTAAACACGCTTCGAAGCAAAGTTTAAATTGCTTCGGTAAGGAAAATAAAAGGGGCATTTATCCAAATAACTGGGTACCGAAATCCCATCTACGGTGAGGCCACAAGCTGACGTGGGAATAAATTGCAATGTCAGCTATCATGCGCTCTTTTTACTGAGCATAGGAGAACGTGTGTCAAATTTCTCCATCAACCCATTTTTAGTGTGCTTTTAATGACTTGCACATGGCGACTCGAGCCTTACCAATGTACATAAGTAAGTACCTACTTATACTTTACGGTATTTAAGCGCAACGTACGTAACATGAATATTAAATAGTATTGAGATTTTTTAATTAATTTAATTGGTGTAAATTGTTGATTAATATTGACGTCTTCCAGAGTGAAAAAAGAATGCTTTCAACCACTATAGTGCGACACATTTTTCTTACTCATATCTCTCAAGTACAAGGCAAAAGAAGCATCACCAATTTATGTTCATCACAAATTCATTATATGAGCTGTCGAACACTGCGCACTCTCCTGAGAAGTTTCGCGCTTATAAAACGTCCGATTGAATATCTGAGGCGATACAACTCAAACATTATCGTCGAGATCGGACGTCAACGAGTTAAGGTCTCTCATTAAAGCGATGCACGCACAATCAGTTAGCGTGGTAACAGACAAGTGGCGGCATTAGTAACCGCGACTGACGTTCCAATAGTCCTATTTGAGTTCCACTATGAGCGTGTTTAGTGCCTTTACACCGTCGCGTGGCTCTATCAGATCCTTCATATACGTGAATACGCGAGCAATTAATTCTTCCACCGCAGATAATACTTCTTATATTGAGCCCAGTAACGAACGTGATCAATGTCAATTATTATATTAAACAAGAAAAAAACGGAATCTCAAATCTATCATATAAAAAGACATTACTAAATTTTGAAGCAAATGTAAAATATTTTTTAATTTTTTTTATATCATTCACGTTATTTTAACGAAACTTTAACGTAATAATTACAATGTTCAAACATTATAAAATCCCTTTCACTAAAATCAATCACAAACAGTGTCAAAAGTCTTAGAAGATGATATCAAAATTGCATAGTATTTTGATAGCAAGATAAGAATCAAAAATAACTTAGCATAGCATCACAAAAAGGTTGCACGTAGTGAATGCGCGGGCAGGGCAGCGTCCTGATTTAATAAAATAGAAGCGAATAGACGCTGGGATACGATCCTCTCGTAGCATGCTTTGCGGATATTGGTTCATATTTGACGTACATTGAACGTTATAAAGTTTCTGTTCATCAACATTTATACCTACAAATCACTCAATGATAACATACCTAATTTATAAACACACCTTAAATTGTTTATTTAATTTTAAAACTTTTACAGAAGAAGCAAGGATAATTCTGCTAAGATTCTCCAACAAATAGGACTTCCGACGTTATTGTACTAGTATCACCTTGAAATTAAATAGGGTAAAATATATGTAATGAAATGACATTTCATTATTTTGAATTTACCGCACTTCATGCATCGTATCGTATCATTTCGGAAGTTATCTATGGAAATTACCTAGTTAGTAAAAATTCGAGCAGTGGCAGTAGTTATATGTAATTCAAGTCCAAGTTTGACTAGCAAAGATTTAAAGCAATCTTCATCTATATATCTATCTATCGAGAACGGCTGAACGGATTTATTTTATCTTGGTCTTAAAATGTTCGTGGAGGTCTAAGGAAGGTTTAAACGGTGGAAAAAAATCGAATTATCGCCGGGAAAAACATTAAACAGCCCTTTTCCATTTCCCATACAAACGTTTAAGAGTCGATTATAGATCTTATTACCGCTTCACAAAGTTCAAATTCAATCATATCTACCCGTGCGGAGCCGGGGCGGGCTGCTAGTCGATAATATTTTGGCGTGAAATGTATGTAGGCATCTCAAAGATTTCGCACAATGCCTGTCTCGGTAGGCGAGCGTCGTTTTGCGATGCGTCGTGACCGCAAGCGCGCGCTCGTCACGCGCCCGCCTGCGCCTGCGCCTGCGCACTATTTTATCGCATTAATTATTTGAAAAAGGATTCCCGTAGCCAGCATTCTTGTACCATCTTGTCAGTTATGGGAACTTCATAGACGAGGGTTAAAGATTATGAGAAAGCCATGCATTATCTTCCTAGTCACTACGCATAGTTCAAGAATTGTTGAAACGATGAGTATTTTACTCATCGCATGTCAGGACACGTTTAGCATTTCCGTTTTCGCTTTGGGCTGTTTTAATTCGATTCTCTTCTTAAAATACATGAATTACTAAATTATAGCACATACAAAATATGTATATATGACTTATTTATGGACGTGAAATAAAATTTTCCAAAAACCAAAAAGACATTGATAAACTACCATTTTATTATAATTATAAATTAAATTTGACACGCTTATGTATTCTGGTCACACGATAGCGTATAACTGCTAATTTAGCGGTCTGTCGCGGACGCAATACAAAAAAATAACTTTCTCTAGATCAATCGATTCAATCGATAAAGATCTTAGCGACAGTGCATTCATCTCGTTTCCACTTTCATCAAGTAACGGCTCCCAAATTACATGTAATGAATTGTGATTTATGAGCGACCATCTTGAAAGCAGTTTAAAATCCCTCTCTTGACCACTATTGTATTTTGAAATAAATATAGTGCTCTCCTAATATATTATGAGTATTATTTAGAACCTTTATAAGGTAGGTATGGCATTTAACGCCCTATTTCTAATAACGCCCGAACTACAGAAAACGTACTTAAATTCGAGCTATGCGCATGAGCGCTCATATACTTGTAGAATACACCAATAGGACACACTAATCGCGAGCACTAGCTTCTCGCGTCGCTATCTTGCCAGTGACGCGCTTTGTTTCATAGACGTCCGTCGCAGGCGGCACTATTGTAAAAAATTGCTCCACAAAATTGTAAGTTTCCATTGGTTTTATTGTACATTTTTGTTTAGTTTTACATTTTACCTGTAGTGTAGATTGCTATTGTTCATATCTTGTTCATATTTTGAAAGGAATTTGTATAATTTAATGCAAAACCGTTCGAAGGCGAAGAACTCAAACTTGGATATTAACGCCCAGTCAAAAAACCGTTGGGCGCTATTACCCTACGTGGGCGCTATTGGCCTTCCATTCCATTCCTTCCAAGTTTCCAAGTGTTATATATTGATTTGCCAGATCTCAC
>DWAJ01000468.1:0-32627 GCA_018238005.1 Eurema mandarina
GTGTATGAGAAGAATACAGGCAAAGAAACTCATACACTACTTTTTTTAAAAAATCATTTGTTACAAATTGATAAAATATGAGCAAACTTGACAGATGCCAGCCAACTTAATACCATTAGAAATGAAGATAATATTGAATCTAACATATTTAATAAAATAAAAAAAACTTATTAATTACAGATTTAAGGTATTTGATAATGATTCTACACCAACGCTTCGCACTCATTATTATTGAAAAAAAAATTAAAACTTTCATTTCGTTGTAGGTTTTAGAAATAATCAAAGTTAATTCAAACTTTGTTAAAAAAATTAAGTTTATTTACACATAAAATGATAACACTGAACTTAGCGCACTAGGTGCTACTACTAGTGCATTTGACAACTAATTCACGTTCTAATAGCTTCAGCTTAATTTAGCAATATGTGCCACCGGGTCGCACTATGGAGCGACGAGAGATTGGGATTCGGAGCATTGTCTGTATTCATTATTTGTCAAGATATAGGGTAACTCCTATAGTGTAGTATTTTCGAGTAACAAGCGTATTTTTTGACACAAATCATTCACGGGCAGCGCGCGGTCCTCTCCGGAGCCGCGCGTCGGCGACTCGCTGTCAGCGCGCGGCAAGCATGCGAGCAGCGAGTTGTCACCGAGTGGTCCACCCGCTATCCGCTCTACACCGCCGCGACATGACATATGACAGAGGCAAGCCGGTGACGTTCCGGAGTTGATGTAGTGAGCGCATACCCATACAAATCCAATAAATAATAAATAAATCCAAAAAAGTAAATTATAATACACCTAGGAAAACCTATTGCTGAAGTTCAGAATAATGTAGAGACTGTTGTGACTTCGAACAAATAGCTTAGAAATATAGCATTCCAATATTACCGCTTAGGTTTTATAAACATAACCCAGGACACAAGAATAGCTTAAAACCAAATAGAATAACATCCACGCTATATTAGTTTCAGAATCTTGGCTGAAACCTTGTCACCCCTCTTCAGCTTACTCTCTTCCTGGTTATCGCCTTATCCGTAATGACCGTATTGGCAAAGGTGGAGGCGGTGTCGCTATTTATCTCCGCAGTCATATTACTTTTAATTTACTCTGTACCTCTCCGCAACTGACAAATAATCCGCTAATTCGACCGAACATATACTTTTAGAAATACAGATGTCTCACAATAAAATTCTTCTATGTGTTTTCTATAACCCCTCTCTTAATGTTGAATACTTCTCCACTTTTGAAACTCTCCTTGACTCATTTCTTCCTAGGTACGAACATCACATACTAATGGGCGACTTTAATACTTGTCTTCTCAAAGGCGATAATCGGAACAAGAAATTTCGAAATATTATAAACTCTTTTAACGTTCAAACACTACCACTAAACGCCACACATCATTCTCCTGGCTGCTCTCCTTCACTTCTTGATTTAATTTTAGTATCTTCTCCTTCTCCATGCCTTCTCCTGTCACGATTTAGTTAGATTAGTTTAGATTAGCAAAATTCTTTAAATAATCTTTCATCGTTTCCAACTCCTGACTATCCAACGTTCTTTTTCAAACTAATCACTGTGACTGTGATGTTAAGAAAAACATCCTGTCCATATCGTCGAACACTGTTTGTTGTGACCTTGTGAGCTGTTATATGATCATACCTATTATTGATGTCATTGCTCCCATTATTACATATATTTTTAACTTTTCTATCATCTGGTACTTTCCCAAGCGCCTCAAATTATTCATCTTCCAAAAAATTCGAATCCCAACTTATACTCAGATTTCCGCCCAATTTCTATCTTGCCTTTCCTCTCGAAAGCTTTTGAACGGATTATTCATAATTAACTTAGCATTTTTTGTAATAAAAATAGCATTCTTAGTTCTTTTCAGTCCGGATTTCGTCCTGTTCATAATACGGCTACAGCGCTCGTCAAAGTAACTGATGACATACGTTTGGCTATGGACAGCAAGCAACTCACAGTACTTACACTATTAGACTTTAGTAATGCATTCAATACCGTTAACTTTGACATACTGCTGAGCTTGTTTCGTTTGATTAACATATCTCCAGTCGTGCTAGAATGGTTTCGTAATTACTTGCGGGGACGTCGACAGTGCATTGTGATGGGTGATGATACCTCGTCTTGGGGCGATGTCTCCGCTGGTGTCCCGCAAGGTGGCGTTTCGTCTCCTCTCCTATTCGCAATCCTTATTAATTCCTTGACTTCTAAATTAACTTCTCTCTACCATATGTATGCTGACGATTTGAAGATCTATACACATTCCTCTCCCGACAAATTACCCGATGCACTACGTTTAATAAATAAGGAGTTGGCTAATCTGTGCTCATGGAGTCAAGAGTACTTATTATAAATCCCTCAAAAACTCAACTCATTGTTGTGGGTAGTCCGTACACGATCTCCGAGGTAGATTGGGGAATTTTGCCGCCTGTTGAAATCAACGGCATTGTAATTCCGTTTAGCATAGAGGTCAGAAATTTGGGGGTATACATTGACCAAACATTGTCTTGGAATTATCACCTTCAGGAAGTAAGCCGAAAAATATATGCCAGCTACAGTTTATTACGACGTCTCAAAAACTTCTTGCCTGTTAAAACCAAGACAATGTTGGCCCAATCTCTCCGTTTACCTCAGCATAGCAGTTGTCTCAGCATAGTCCAAGATAGGTAAAAGGAGAGAGCCTGTTTTCCGGACCTGACTGCTGTGCAAATAGCCTTCAGAATCTGTGCATACGTTTTGTTTTTGGTTTACGTAAATTCGACCACGTCTCGACGTATCGCCGCAAACTGAAGTGGCTTCCAGTTCATTTACGCCGGAACTCTCATTGTCTGCAACTGCTGTACCCCATTTTATTTAGTCCTAAGTCTCCTTCGTATCTGAAAACACTTTTCAAATTTCTAACCTGTGAAGACTATTCGCTCCGTTCCTCCGAGCGACAGTTGACATCAAATGAGGACACTCTTGAACATTATATTTATACTTCAGCTCGATGAGATTTTTAAAAGAAGAAAAATATTTTAGATAGCGTACAAAAATTTCTAGTGGGGAGTCCACAACTTAATGAATTTTCTAATAATAGTTCTGTTATTGATAATGATACTGATTCCGATTAAGTAGCGATATATTTAAACATTCAAAAAGCAAGAAGAAAAGTCCATTTTAATTGTTTTCATTAAAATGAAATGTTAATTAACCGACGTTTGTAAGTTGGACAATAACTGTATATGTTCATTGGCAATCACTATGTCGACTGACAAATTATTATATTATAATACATATTATACATATTACAAATCACTGTGATTTGTAATCTGATTTTGTTTCAGATTTTGTTTAATTTTTTATTGTTATATTTCCAAACATTTTGAAACTTGTGACTGAATCTCCTATAGAAAATTTATTAATGTAACATTTAAACAAGTTTTTAGACAAATTATCAATGTACAAAGGTAAACGAAAAATATAACAATTCTCCCTTAACTGGGCAATAGCTATAGAGGTTACCCTTTAAAGTTATGGTAAAATTTTTTTTGTTAAATTAAATTAGTTACTACTATTTTCGTTGCATTAAGAAATAATTTATTGATGCTTGGGTAGGTAACCAAAAATTTTGAATATTTTATACCTAATGATATTGTATTAATATACCATTATGTGTTTAAGAAAATAACAATAAAAAGATAAAATTAGGTTTAATATTAAGTTAAGCTACTATTGACTGATTTTTTAGTTGTATTTTCCATTCTTATTTATGAATTCACATCGCACGAAAAGCAGTTACTTTCAAAATCCTTTTTATTTTGCTACATGGCTACATATACGTACACAAACCAAAAAAATTCGTTATGGCAATGAATTTGATAAATTTGTGAACTGTGAGTGTTCGTTCGTCGTGTGCCGGTTACAACTTTTTTCATCTTTTGTTAGATTTAATCAAGTAGTTTTAAGTTGATTGATAGAACAGTGAAACAAAAATGCATACGGGATCGACAATATCACTTATCCAAATATTAGAAAAGACTATATCCCCGGGTAAGTGGAAATACATATCACGAGCATGGCGCTTCTTTATTGTCCATTGAACGAAATATTGAGGACATCGAGTATTATAAAGACTAACGATTATATAGTTGAAAATAATACTTAAGGTGTCTTTAATATTTTCTTATACTTGAAGAATAAAACAAACCACATCAGTAAAAAAATTGCGTGACATGTCCTAGTTGACAGCAACGAAGTTTCTAGCTCTTGGAGGATTAGCTTTTAAATGTATTGACTATATTTTATTGCTGTAAGTTTAAAATGAATGATTTTTCTCTTGTCAGACATAAGAATATAATTCTGAAATTCAGTATGCTTCAAATAACCTCACTCAGCTTTTATACTTCTCCACTGCAATATCTATTTTGTTCAGAATCACTTTCTAATTTATATTTATATATGTTTTCTTTACAGATCGAAATGAACTGGAAGCTGCTGAGAAATACCTCGAACATGCAGCTCATTCAAATTTTACTACTTTCATTAAAATGCTATCAGATGTTCTGGTACAAGGTGGGAATAGTCAGGTAGCACGAATGGCTGCAGGGCTGCAGCTTAAAAATCATCTTACCTCAAAGGATCCTACATTCAAACAGCAATATCAACAAAGGTGGCTGGCATTACCTGAAGATGTTAGACTGTATATAAAGAAAAATGTAAGACAGTTTTTAATTGTTTTCTTTTTATGTATTTTAACTCTACAGTCTGCTGTTGATTGTCTAGGAAGCAGTTTTTGTAAGTTACATGAGTTTGTTTTCATATTATTATTTCAGATATTATCAGCAATAGGCACAGAAAATAGTAGGCCTAGCTCTGCAGCCCAGTGTGTTGCTTATGTAGCAGTGGCTGAACTTCCTGTGGGCCAATGGAATGATCTTATACCAATTCTTGTAGAAAATGTTATAAATGCCCAGTCAACTGAACTGAAGAAGGAAGCCACTTTAGAAGCCATTGGTTTGTACATTACACTTTAAAGTATATAAAAAGATGATTTTAAATCAGAAATAATGCTTGATATTGGCATCTTTTAAAGTTCTCATAAGAGTTTCTGTTAAATTTATTTAACTGATTGCTTTCTTATAAGAAATAAGTCTTTACTTTTAATCAAAATGTAGTTATTATTTGTTTTTGTTTTAGGTTATATTTGTCAAGATATAGATGCTGAAGTTTTAACTGAACAAAGTAACCCAATTTTGACTGCCATAATTCATGGCATGAGATCAACCGAGCCCAGTAACCATGTCCGTCTTGCTGCAACACAAGCTCTGCTTAACTCTTTAGAATTTACAAAAGCAAATTTTGATAAAGAAAATGAAAGAAATTTTATAATGGAAGTAGTTTGTGAAGCTACTCAATCAAGTGATATGAGAATTAATGTTGCAGCTCTTCAATGTTTAGTAAGTTTTTTTTATACATTCATACTTAACTATATTTGTTACATACAAAGAGTACTATTACACTGATTATTACTTTTTTAGGTAAAGATATTATCCTTGTATTATCAATACATGGAACCCTATATGGGTCAAGCTCTGTTTCCTATTACATTAGAAGCTATGAAATCAGATGTAGATGAAATATCATTACAAGGTATTGAGTTTTGGTCTAATGTCAGTGATGAAGAAATAGATCTGGCTATAGAAGAAGCAGAAGCTGCAGATGTTGGTTAGTAATATGTAGTTGAATTGTTTTTTAGAATAACTATAAGTAGATATAAATTTTTTTTTAATTATTTGCCAATAACTTAAATTAATTGAAGTAGGTTTTATATATTATGCCTTGTATGAGAAAATTGTCATTACATCATGTCTATTTGTTAGGTCGACCACCTGCTAGAACATCCAGGTTTTATGCTCGAGGAGCATTACAGTATATTGCACCAGTACTAATGCAAAAACTTACAAAGCAAGATGATTCTGAAGATGAATTAGAATGGAATCCATCTAAAGCTGCTTCTGTTTGCTTAATGCTTCTATCCAACTGTTGTGAAGATGAAATTGTTCCACATGTTTTACCATTTATCAATGTTAATATCAAAAGTGAGAACTGGAGGTTCAGAGAAGCAGCACTTATGGCATTCGGTTCTATTTTGGGTGGGCTTGAAGCAAATACTCTTAAACCTCTTGTAGAAAATGCGATGCCTACATTAATTGAAGCAATGTACGACACTAGTGTGGCTGTCAGAGATACTGCGGCCTGGACATTTGGAAGAATTTGTGAAATAGTTCCAGAAACTGCAATTAACAACACTTACCTAAAACCCCTGCTTGAAAGTCTTGTTAATGGTTTGAAAGCAGAACCAAGAGTTGCTGCTAATGTTTGCTGGGCATTCACTGGATTAGCTGAAGCAGCTTATAATGATGCTGATTGTGGTGATGAAAGTCAGCCAAAAACATATTGCATGTCAACCTACTTTGATTTTATTGTTGAAAGGTTACTAGAAACAACAGACCGCCAGGACGCAGCACAACATAATTTGAGATCTGCCGCATATGAAGCTCTCATGGAAATGGTTAAGAATTCACCAGCTGATTGTTATGTCACAGTCCAAAAAACGACTATGGTTATTTTGGAAAGACTACAACAAGTGTTACAAATGGAAAATCATATATCTAGTCAAGCTGATCGGTCTCAATTTAATGATTTACAAAGTCTTCTTTGTGCCACTCTACAATCTGTACTTCAGAAGGTGACTCCAGAGGATGCACCCCAAATATCTGATGCAATAATGACAGCTCTCTTGACAATGTTTGCTGGCAGTGCTGGCAAGGCTGGTACAGTTCAAGAAGATGCACTTATGGCTGTTTCCACACTTGTGGAAGTTTTGGGTGAAGGTTTTCTTAAATATATGACTGCATTTAAGCAGTATCTCTATGTTGGACTTAAGAATCATCAAGAATATCAAGTTTGTATTGCAGCAGTAGGACTTACTGGAGACATATGTAGAGCACTTAAGAATAAGGTAATTTTAAATATTTAGTCATACATTATATTTAGCATATACTGAATACATAAATTACTTTGGTTACCTTATTATTTCAGGTGCTTCCATTTTGTGATGAAATTATTTGTCTTTTGTTAGAAAATTTAAGTGATCCCTCTATACACCGGGCAGTGAAACCACAAATTTTATCTGTCTTTGGTGATATTGCTCTAAGTATTGGCCCTGATTTCAAGAAATATTTTGATGTTGTGATGCAAATGTTGCAGCAGGTAATGATTTAATATTTTAGTATAGTACATATTATATTGTAATATTGAAAATTACCTTTACAATATACAAATCTATTTTAAGGCTAGCACCATTCAAGTGGATCGCAATGATTATGATATGGTTGAATACCTTGGAGAACTTAGGGAGAGCATACTTGAAGCATACACTGGAATAATTCAAGGATTAAAAGGTGTTGGGGGAGAAGTAAGTTATTTGGTACTTATTAAATTACACATACTTCTAAACCTTAAGAGGATTTTGTAATAATAAAATATTTAAAAATTTAAATTCAAGCTTAGACTTAAGCTAAGAAGTTAAGGCTTAGAATAGAATAAAAGCAGGTGATTATCGTTGTTATGGAACTGTTGACACCATTCTTTAAAGACTGCTGAGTAGTGTACACAATATGGTGGAACATTCTAACATACAAAGACATCCAAAATTACCTTTTTCAAAGCAATGTTATTAAATATAAAATTGATTTGAAATTGTAAAAAAGCTCATATTAGCTTTTTAACTTTCTTGTTTGTCCCAAGCCGATGGTGAAAATTTGCAAAAAGCTAAAGTCTAATCTCTATAGTATATATTTCTACAAATGTGTCAAAAATATTTGGAAATTATTTGATACATACAATTTCTAACCAATTTCTATAAATATATACACTGTAAACTTGCAATGTACACATTTAAATTATTTACTTACAAGTTTTACCGGGATTTATGCGTGTATTATACATATAAACCTTCCTATTTAATCACTCTATCTGATAAAATTACCGCATGAAAATCGAAAATCGGTTGCGTGGATTTAAAGATTTAAGCATACATAGGGATAGAGAAGAAAGCTACTTCGTTTCATACTATGTAATGATGGGACTCATACAAACACGTATGTTACAACGCGTTAGGTGCGCGCGGACGTGGCGCTGGTGGAGCCGCACGTGCCGGCGATCGTGAACTTCATGGTGCAAGTGGCGGTGGAGCCGGAGCGCACGGACGCGCACATGTCGGTGGTGGCGGGGCTGGCGGGCGACCTGTGCACGGTGTTCGGCGTGCGCGTCGTGCCGCTGCTCGAGACCAAGCCGCTGCTGGAGCTGCTGCAGGCCGCGCGCAAGTCGCGCACGCCGCGCACCAAGACGCTCGCCAACTGGGCCACCAAGGAGATCCGTAAGCTCAAGCAGCAGCCGCCGCTCACTAGCTGGTCAGTGCCCAAACCGACCACATTCCGATCCATCCTACATATTGTTCCTCTAACTGATATGTATTATATATGTTTCTTTATAATTATGACATTAAAAGACATATACACTACAATTAATTGAGCAATCGACTACTAAACTAGTGTAAATACTATGTCTCAGCAGTTGATTCCTTTCCATTTACTTGTACCCCTTAATGTTTTAAATTTTTTTTTATTAATATTAAAATTATTTTTTCCATTAAAATGTAAACAAAAATTAGATTACAATAAACAGAAAACTATGATATTAATTCACATTACAATATGAGTGAGATATTGCCCTACTTTTCCAACCGTGATATTTTACACTTTTAGTTTCAAGTTATTGTATTAAATTGGTGTAATATGGAATTAAATAGATACATATTACATAGATACAAAATAGTTAAAAAATATAAACTAATTAAATTCCATTTTCTATTTGTGATGTGCCATATAGTTTCATTTATACATGTTTTTATGTGTGATGTTGATAGTTGTTCAGGTTCAGTAGTTCAGGTGATTCCAGAATTTACTGAATTGATTTAGAAAATTATATAAATAACATACAACCACATAATTTTATAATCTAATATCATAACCCTATTTAATTATTAATTACCCGAAAAATTATTAAACACGAATATTGAAACACATCCAGCAAACCATATATGTATATGTATTTAAAAAAAATACTTATGATCTTAGAATTTTTTTTTTTTTAACTAAGTAGAAGTCATAAGTTATTATTTTTACACGTAAAATGTTAAATTCAATATTTTTAAAATATTCATAATTCATAATTTTAATATTGTTTTTTAAATTGTTTCAGATTTGAAATATTGTGGAGCAATAGTGATGTAACCGAGTTACAAACCAGCTATCCCAGGTTAAAAGTATAATTAATAATTGGGAGGTCATATCGTGTCATTTATTGTTTCGATAGGTGCATTAATTGGGCCTTAGTTTACTGATTATGCTGGGCATTCTGTTGCTATTTTTTTCTATTTATTCAGTATTTATTGAATTTATTTTTGTTTCGCCTAATATGTTGTATCTATTTGATCTTATTTAATTCTATTTGTCAAAAGAGTTTTCATTTTATTATATGAAACAGCCAGGACAGGCAAATGCACCTAACGCTGAATTTTGAAATATATATGCCTCACCATCATAATCTTTCCATAATCTACATAATGTAAAATGAATATCAAAGCATTTTCCTACTTGGTATTTTAGATACAGACAGTGGCTGTGGTATCTTTACTTACGTGACACGAAAGTGAGATTGTATGGAAGTAGATGTATGTTATTATAGGCATGCACATGTGCAAGGGATTGTGAATTTTATAAATTATTTTTATTTTTTGTAAGGAGTTTGGAAGGATGTCTGAATGGTTGTAAGCATGGTGACGAATGGAAAGAATATCAAAGATATTTTGAAAATGTGTAAACGCATATTAATTAAAGAGTGATTGATGTTGATCCTGTCAACGCTATCGAGGTCTAAGGACGCCATATTGGTGCTAACTGCTTTTTATTTGGCACGATCAAATATCTAGACAGGTAAAGAATACACAATATTATTTAATGACTGTTCATAATGTATTTTTAACAGCTAAATGTAAGAAAACATTATCAGATTTAATTCTAGAAGGTTTTAAATAAACCTGTGCACTATAATTAGATGTTAAAGAAGTCCAATCTGCTAAATTGTTAAAGACATTTTTATAAGGGTGGCCTTGTCTTGATCTTTTTTAGTGGTGAATAAAAAGACGCATTGCCTTCGGATCTCAAGCGTAAATTCTTGTACATATGTAATTTAAGGCTCTTTTCCATTATTTTTCATTTTACAGGAAACTGCAACTCTACCAAAAATGACAATATTATTAACACCTTTAATTGTTTACCAATCAGTGCTATCTTTTTAATATTTAGTATTTTCATTTCAAATTTTTTGTAGGTATTATGCTGTATTCCGAATCTCGAAGTACATAATGACAAAACAGTATATGTGAATGTTACCTATATAATTCATGTGTAACAATTTGTAAGTGACTGCGATTTAAATCTTGTTGACTACGTGGCTACTTCAAAATTTGTGCTTATTTTTCGTCTTCATAATTAATTTCAGAATGGACTGCGACGTTAAATGTATTTTGTTTTCTATTTTTTATAATTGAAATGGCGTCAATGTAAAACATTACGCTTAATTGTCCTACAATACCTTATAAATTGGCAGTAACATTGTTTTAAAAGTCTTAAAGAGCTTTATATATCAAATTATTATGTGACAACTAAATAAATGTATTTCTAGAGTGTCTGCTAGTCTGAGAGCATCACTGATAGGGATAGTGATTGCGCGATTTATGCAAGACGTGCTGTGATGTGTGATGGGTACTAAAGGGGCATCATTAATAACTTCGTTGTTCATTTTTATTGCCTATGCTCGTACGGTAAAATATTTGCCTTTTAACATTTTGTTTTTTTCTATACGATGTTATTAAAGAGATGTCCCAAATGTGTTTCGACTGTTATGAATATAGATGTACATATTTGATCGGTAATTTTTTACGATTATTCAGTGTCATATGTGTACTTATATTGTGGATGATAGGAGTATGTATGAGGACTAGTGCCATGCCATGAAAGGTTCTTACTAGAATCATAGGCATTCGAGTCTTTTAAATACCACCCACTATTCTTACACGAATCAAATACTGAAATTATTTTGTTACAACATTTATTTGTCTTTGTTTGCAACTACTATCCTGTAAATGTTCTACTCTAATTAAAGCAATTTTAAAGTTATTTGTGTTTCATTGATTAATTACCTATATATTCATATATTTAAAATACTCTAGTTACATATTTGACTTTATAAAATGCTACCTGCTACCCGCGACTCCGTCCGTGTGGACTTTCATATAAACTTTGACCCTCTTCCTCCCTATTAATCCTTTTTTCCAGTTAAAAAGTAGCCTATGTTCTTTCTCAGGCTCTAGACCATCTGTGTACCAAATTTCATTACATTCGGTTCAGCGGTTTGGGTGTGAAAGCGTAAAATATAAAAGTTTCAACCCCTCGCGCAACTTTTTGGCGGTTGATTTAAAAAAAAAAGTAGCCAAAGTCCTTCCCCAGGCTCTAGAGTCTAGACCATCTGTGTACCAAATTTCGTTCAAATCAGTTCAGTAGTTTTAGCGTGATGGAAAGACAGACAGACAGAGTTAGTATCGCATTTATGATATTAGTATGGATTTTAAAACGTACACACACGGGTTTTTCAACGATTGCTATCTAGATAAATTATTAGGTATGGTAATGTGTCAAGCCAATTAACTAGCTGTTGCCCGCGAGTCCGTCCGCGTGGACTACATATAAACTGACCCCCCTTCCCCCCTTAATATGTGTATTTATAGTATAAACGAGTCAACACAATTCCAAAGTAAAATCATTAAAAACCCTTTTGGGCACAAAAAATTCAGCCTTACGATTGATTTTTTCTTGCGTTTATTCCATAATATGATGTATCATTTTCAGATAGGTTTTATTAGGCATTTAGAATATGTCCTGACGATTTCTTCATCTGGTAACAACAATATTGGATAATTCATGCTTGTAGTCCATGAAATAAAAAAAATTGTAAAAAATGTAGGTATATCAGCTTTGGTATATCATTTTGATTTACGAGTAATAGAGGCTTAACTTGTAACAAACCGCATACTATGAAAACTTCGTATAAAAATAACAAAATTATTTTTTATAGTAATAAACACCAACATCGCTTTCTAAATCCACAATCATGGTTAAATTCGTAACGTGCCATGCGATTAAAACCACGCATACGATCGATATGTAATCGTCTTACTTAAAAGTTCCATTACTATATACCTAACAGTTTTTTATTTGTTTGTCATTTCGGGTTAACAACGGGCTTATCTTAGGAACCGAGGGATTAGATTATAACGTTTTATTACTATACAGGTATACATAGTCATATATTTTTTGAGGAACACTTTCTAACAATACGATACTACTAAAGGGAGCGAAATATCAATAGAAAAGATTGCAAAAATTATATAAATAAGTTCTTTTTTTAGCTTTCGTTGAGTTTACTCGTACCTACGTAGTTACCATAAATTTTGTATTGGTAAAATTTTATAAGAAAAATCTTATCGTGTGTCTATCTATTATGATTGAATATGAGTTAACCAATGATATTTTACAAAATAGATATGTTATAGGTGCAAAATTTTGAAGATGCAAAAACATCCTAATTAGGATAATATCTTACCATTATTCTTATTTAGGAAACGCGACACTTACGTTTCTGGCAAAAACTAAAAAGGCCATCTTGTGTGTTTCTAGAATGTCTACTGATAGTACCAATTATAATACAAAAAAATAATAAAACACAAAGGATCTCATATCACAATATGTAAGCACGCTTATACTTCGATTTAAGATTTCAATCTTTGAAATTTCGTAATATTTTGATATTTTTACGTGGTGGCCGGTCTTATGTTTATTTGCATTGACAAAACTATCTCTTTTTTTCTTGTTGGTTTTATCATTTACTTATCCCTTTTTTATCGCTTTGCCTTGTAGTGAATTGTAAAATAAAGAAAACTATGTATGTGTGCTGCCGCTGCTGCGCGCAATACTTTTTTCGATGGATTTGTTCGTGTAAAACATACCTATCTAATAAATATATTTTCATTGCATTGAGATAACTATTTTTAATTAAAATCAAATTTTTGCAACAGAATCAATGATATTAATATTATAATATCATTGAACACAATATAAATTCTTATCTATTGTAATACCTCATTAATCATACGTAATCATGCAATAGATACGGGGATATAACCGAGAGTTAATAATAAAAGTTAGCTGTAATTTCGGAGATTTAAAATTAATATTTAAGTTAAAATGCAAAACCACGGTAGGTCTGCCAAAATATTATATCTGTTGACAATATTATTGATGATCTCAATATTTTGATAATCTCAATACAATAAATCTAAAAAAAGTTTTTTCGAGCTAATTTATTTCTATTCTTCAGCGTTGATCTTTTATCTACACGGTTATCTCTCTTCTTTGACAGTTCAACAAGAACATGTGGTTTTAAGCCGACAACTGTCATTGTAACTTCCATTTCCTTACATCGTCCTCGTCGAACGGACGAAGTTATAAATCAATAGGTAACGTATTGGAGATTTTCAAATAAAGTAATATGAAGCAATATTACAAATTTTTAATTGGTGATTTTATACCTATGATTTATTAATTAGTTTCCTTCTTATTTTAGGTATATTATATTACAATATATAACAAAATGAAGCCCCCGTACAAAATCGGTAAGTTAGCGCAAATAATATCTCAACTCACACTTTATTAATTATAAATAGATTTTTTTGATAACAATTTAACAACACGTAGCTCTTTTTAAATTGTATTTTTTTAATATAGTTATATTTGGTCTAATATATTTACTAATAAGAAAGGTTATGCGCGGTTAAAAATATATGAACGAATTTTATTTCTTACAATTATTTAAATAGCATAGACATAATTGTGCACTATAATTATCGGTGTACATCAATATTATCATGCTATCAATTATCTATTGTAGTAATTTGTAATTACTTTAATCTCTGCAATATAGCTGCATATATAAGATAATTGTCCATTGATGAATCCACATCTTAGATTGCATTATTCTTTATTACATACCTGATTATTTTATATTTTTATTGTATATGTGATTAGATTATTTTTGGTAATAAAATTGGTTTAAACTTATAAAAAAATATAGATTGCATCATATTTTTACAGCGGACGAGAAATTGGCAGAATTAGGTCGTAATGAGATAATGCTAGCTGAAAAAGAGATGCCAGGACTAATGGCTTGCCGTCGTAAATATGCACCAGCCAAAATACTTAAAGGTGCTAGAATAGCTGGCAGTCTCCACATGACAGTGCAAACAGCAGTGCTCATAGAAACCCTGATTGAACTAGGTGCAGAAGTAAGTATGATTTGTAATCTAGACAAGATAAGATTATATTTGATCTTATATGATATTATCATTGTTCTTTTACAATAGGTATATTTATATATTCTTCAATGATGTTTTAAGTACCTATCTGTCTTAAATATACTATTACACAATGAAAACTTGCTATTACAAAGAATATTATTCAGCTTTCAAATATAAATATTTATCTTCATCTCCTGATGTTATGATAATCCATGTGACCCTATTATCTTTTCATGACAGAATTATCTACAAAAACATAACTATAATCCTCACCTTTGACCTTAAATTAAAAAAATAAATAGCATATCAAATAAAAAGAATAGCACATGCATTATTAATACTTAATTATATGTAATAGTACAAAAAAATTTGTTCTTTGCTGGTAAGTACAGACTTCCATCTTTGGAGAACCAAATCCTTATATGTTTTAGTAAACAACAAGTGCAAATGAGATATGCTCACTATGGTTTCTGTACTTAGAATTATTATAATATAATATGAAATATAATATATGATATATACATGTTTGTATATTAATATATAATTATTTTAACATACTAGGTACAATGGTCCAGCAGCAACATATACAGCACACAAGATGAAGCTGCTGCTGCTTTAGTAGCAAGAGGTATACCTATTTATGCTTGGAAAGGAGAAACTGAGGAAGAATATATCTGGTGTATTGAACAAACATTAATTTTTGCTGATGGAAAGGTATAAATCTTCCTAATAATGAGGTTATTAAAATTGTCTATCAGGGAATACTTTTTGGATTTATTATTTAAATTGCTATAACTTACAAAGTAACAGTGTAAATTATGAATTTGAAATGTAATGTTTTATTATATTGTTTTAGCCGTTGAATATGATTTTGGATGATGGTGGTGATCTGACTAATCTAGTACACACAAAGTATCCACAACTTTTAGAAGGTGTTAAGGGAATAAGTGAGGAAACAACTACAGGAGTGCACAACTTATACAAGATGTTCCGAGAGGGACTACTGAAAGTCCCAGCAATTAATGTCAATGATTCTGTTACAAAAAGTAAATTTGATAATTTATATGGATGCAGGGAATCATTACTTGATGGAATTAAAAGAGCAACAGACATTATGATAGCTGGTAAAGTGTGTGTAGTTGCTGGATATGGTGATGTTGGTAAAGGGTGTGCCCAAGCATTTAAGGGATTTGGAGGACGAGTTGTTGTTACTGAAATTGACCCTATCAATGCCCTTCAAGCTGCTATGGAAGGTTTTCAAGTTACAACAATGGATGAGGCATCTGAAATTGGTCAAATATTTGTAACTACAACTGGAAATATTGATATTATTACCAAGGACCATTTCCTGAAAATGAAAGACGATGTTATTGTTTGCAATATTGGCCACTTTGATTGTGAAATTGATGTAGCATGGTTAGAAAAGAATGCAAAGAAAGTAAACATTAAACAACATGTTGACCGTTACGAATTGGATAATGGCAATCATATTATTGTACTTGCAGCTGGAAGACTTGTCAACTTGGGCTGTGCTACAGGTCATTCATCCTTTGTTATGTCCAATTCCTTTACTAACCAAGTGTTGGCTCAAATTGAATTATGGACTAAACATAATTTATACCCAATTGGTGTTCACACGCTTCCTAAGAAATTAGATGAGGAAGTTGCAGCTCTCCACTTAGATCATCTTGGAGTAAAACTTACAAAGTTGTCATCAAAACAAGCAAAGTATATTGGTGTACCAGTTGAAGGTCCTTACAAACCAGACCATTACAGATACTAATTTCATTGCCATATTTTGTTACATCTTTTTACATGAATAAATGTAATGGACACAATTAAACCAAGATACTTAATTTTATAGTTTTATTTGTTAACCATTGTGTGGCTATGTATTTATTTACTATATTGTATGTTCCCAAGTAATGAAAATTATAAAAGCAAATAATAAAAAAAATGTATATCAAGTATATGATTAGAATATCAAGATAATAGTATTCTGATTGATATAATACAAATCCATAGTCTATTCTGAAGAAAATCTATTTTATAAAGGCATTTATAATTTTATTTAATAAAAAACTATCTTATAGAAGCAATCGAGCTACACTGTAGTGTTAGCCAAATTGTGATTGCACATTTTTATTGTAATTATTAGTAAGATAGGCTAAAATAAATGAATTTAAACTTAAGTAATACACATTTTAACTGGAACTATATTTACTAGATATTATATGATTGAAAATTAAGATGCATAGAATCTTTGCAATTCTTCGTCTTTAGGTTTAAGTATAGATTTATCTGTTAAAGATACTACCCAACCTGGTTCTAGTCCAAAGAAAATTTGTCTTGGATCCTTTCTTTCAGCCAACATATCATACTGCATATCATTTTCTATCTGTTTTATTTCATATCCATATTTCTGGGCTAATCTTAATCTTTCCTGAGATATTTTTTCGGGATCAGCCAAATATCCTCTATTTTCTGCACTTGTATAAAATTCAATGGCATCTGGAGGAGGAATCATTCTTCTAGGGATAGCTTGTCCACTCTCAAAAAACTTTTTTGGATTTCTCAATACAAATAGACTGTGTGGGTCATAATATGCTGTTGTTATGACACCTCCATTTCTTTCAATGGCAGCTATCACCTGTTCACTTGCCCACTGAACTTCAATGTTTATTTTTGCCGAGAAAATATCAGCTCCATCATCTGTTAAATTAACTCCAAAATGTTTTTGATCCGGAAAGAAATTATAGTGCCCAGACTTTACTAATGTTGCTAAATCAATAGGCTTAGAGATATCTAAACAGTCTTTGTCTATTAACATTTGAACCTCATGCAGTGATAATGGTGGATATTGTCTTCTGAGACTGTAAGAGAAGCATAGTTCTATTACCCTTTTAAAACAGACAAATATATGACAAGCATAAAATATCTTCCTAAATATTCACCTTGCTCTTTAAAATATAAAAAGTAGTTGCTCAAATTCTACAACTCTTAATACTAGCAAATATTAACCTATTTAACTACTGCAAGGGGTAGTTGAGTATACAGAAAAAAAATATTTTCATGTAATCCATATAGGGTTATGATATACATTACTTTATATTTAAAAAAAAACTTACTGATGTCCTCTGTAGTATTGTTCCTGTGGCATACGCAAATAAAATGGGTTATTTCCCGTTTCATAACCTAACCTCATATAGTTTTGTCTCTGGCCTGAGCCTTTATTTCCCGCACCATGTTTATCTCCACCATGCTGGCCACGACCCCGTTTTGGCTAGGAGAATACAATTATAAGTATGAAAATAAATACCCAATTCCCATTAAAGCACTTGAAAATAACATATTTCTATTTTACAACATACATCTCTTTTATGACCTGGATTATCGCGAACATTTGCCAAAGAAACTCTAGGCAAGGATCTCAGCATAGCCAATGATTTTTCCGTTATTTGTCGAGACCCCATCTTTATGTTTAACTATACGTAAATAAATAACAAATATTAATAAAAACACATGAAGCCCCGGTCCCCCGGATATACTTTATTTGGGCATTAACAAATAGTTTATGACATTGACATTTGACACTTGACAGCAGTCGTCGCCAGGTTGACAGACGATAAATCACAATTTACAAAAAAAAATGATTTGAACTAAGGGGATATAAAAGTTTATTGTTTTTATAACAGAAAACAAAAAGAAACCCAATGTCCAATGCCAACTTCTCAGCCTTATAAAACTATACTAATATTATAAGGGTGAAAAGTTTGTTTGTTTGAACTCGCTTATCTCAGTAAACTACTGATTTGAATTAAAACAATAATTTAGTTTTAAATAGCCCATTTGTCGATAAAAACTTTAGAGTTTTTTTTAATTTAGGCTATTTAGTATCACACTAATCACTATTAAACATTTCATAAAAACGGAGGAAAACATTCAGATTTGCGGGCTTCTATTGCGTGCGCTGACCTTCAGGCTTCACTTGAAAAATATTCACGCGTTCCCGACATATAGTATAGAGTCGGACAAAAAATAACCAAGATCTTAAAGAGTAAAACAGACTTGTTATATACATATGGACGATAAAGGAATTCCATAAAAACTTTATTCCCATAATTTTATTACCTCTTATAGTAATAAAAGTAGGTTAGAATATTGGGGTAGGCTTGAAGCTTTAAGTTATGTATTACAATTCAATTAAAATTTCTGCAGTTGTTAAGGCATGAAAAAAAAAACAGAATTCCCTTTGCATTCATTATGTTAGAATAGTGTGGCTTAATTGGATAAACAATACAAATTAATAAGTAATACTTTTATTTAAATTTATGAAATGTCATACGATAACTGTATAGTATATAAATGTATGTAAATTATTACAATAACAATTTTCTCACTTCACTGGGTGATCTGCGAACTATTGTTTGTGGGTCCAAATATGAGTTAGCAGGATCATTAATTGCTGTGTACAATTGGTCATAAATAGCCAAAATTACTTCAAATGCCCTCTTCTTAACAAGAGATTTATGTGTATGACTTAGAAGCAAGTTTAACTGAGGTAAAATGTAAACATCTGGTGTAACTAAAAATATATCAAATTTGTTCAGAAATGTTTTTAATGATGAAGTGTCCATCCCTGGTATAGCTGAAAGTGGTCCATTTATTTTTTCTTGCAAAATAGTATAAATGGGTCCCATATTTAAATTTGCAACAAGAAAACTAGCTTGTTCAGATGTTAATGTATCAATTTGTGCTTCTGACTGGGCTTGTAGTCTTTCATTGTATTCATCCAGGATAGAATATAAAGATAAAGTGCACTGAATGTGGTAAATACAATTTAACAAGTAGACAGACATATCTGAAGAGCTGAGGTGACATGCTGTCTCATTTATAGCATGTAGCAGAGGATCCAAAATGTGGGTGATAATTATTTTTTTATTTGAAGTATTTAAATTATTTGAAATGTTCATCAAATTTCTTAAAAATCCAACCAAGTCTGTGACTACAATTGATGGGTTCAAATCTAAAGGTGGTGCTTTAACACCGTGACTCAATTCTTTTTGAACTTTACTGTCCAATGTCATGAGGAAAACATCTTCACTTTTTCTTAACAGCTCATCAAATGTTTCAATCAAATGTCCCTTTTCTAAAACATTTTGTATTGTGTTCTTGTAATATGTAATTAAATTACTAATAGACCACAATAATAATGGTTCTTTATCAGGTTTTAAAATAAGCTCAGCTCTAACTTTTAGAAGTGGACATAAGGAATCCATTATGCTGGTTAAGCCTTCATTAATTTTTATATCTTTATCAGGTCCAGTGCAAAATTTGAAAAAGGAAACAAGATATTCTTTTTCAACTGGTATGACTTGATATACCCAAGCTAATATGTCACTTATATACCTTTTAGGGTCATTAGCATAAAATTCAATTGGTTTTGATCCATTTTGACCACCCTTAGTTAGAACATCAATAAATAACTGTACCACTACTCCTTTCCTAGCATTACAATATTCATCAACAATGTTGGCAAAGAGAACTTGTCTATTCTCAAATTTTGCCAAAGCCTTTGGTATTAAAGCATTATTTGGGGAATCAACTACAAGGCATGCTCCAATAGTCCAATGATACAATTTTTCAATAGCAGCTTCCTGTTGTAGTCCAATTAACTCCATTATATCAAACGCTGGTGTTTGATACCAACACTTTGCAAGTAACTTGCAGTTATCTTGTAATGTCTCAATTTGAGACAGGGAGTTGAAAAAGTTTGGTGACATAGTTGATGTATTATACAAGAACTGATTTAATTCTTGTGATATTTGAAATTTATTTACAAAATTGTTGACCCAATTGAGCTTTTTTTGGGTTCTCTTTCTATCATCATTGAGCTTGGTTGTTTGAGCAATTATATGATGAGTTTTTGTTTTGGATTCATTTAATCGATTTGACATGTCCTTAACAGAGACATCCAATGTTTTAAGAGCCTCTAGTAAGCCATTAACTTTGTCTTTGACTTTACTGTATTCTGACAAAATATCTTTGTAGATTAATAAATCTTTCTTTTCAAACACAAGTGTTCTTCTAGTATAAGCTGAATCTGAAGCACATAGGCCGGATATTGTTTGTAGCGCTTCACTATTATCGACTATTACGTGGCTATCAAATATTTTATTAATCCTTTGCCTAATGTGATTGTTGTAAGTATCTTCCATTTTATCACTTTACTCTTTTAAAATGATTAGATATTTGGTGAATCTGTTGTATGAGTGATATTATATTTTTTAAATCATAAGCATAACTATTTTCCGATATAAACAAATACACTTGGTTGGAACTTGGAACCTGCAGCCCCTGCAGCCCCTTATTTTGGCATATGTCAAAAGTCAATCGAATTGACATTTGTCAACGTCAATGAAATAAGAAATTAACGTCATTAATGATCAAAAACACGATGTTCAGTTAAACCACAATGTCGGATAACTTAACTTTACTTGCTGGAGAAACGAATTGTTTTCGCAGAAAATGCATGATTTTTTTTCAGCAGGTGACCTTAAGGAAAATGGTAATTGCCGCCCATAAACGATACGAAAATCTCTCAAGATGTATGCTCAAAAAACTCGTATTGAAGACTGTACTAAAAAAAACCACTTAAAAAAAAGCGCCTCAAAACTCAAAAGTCATGACTCATGTGTGTCCAGTGTCACTTGTTAGTTGTCACTTGAAAGTTGTGAGTTGGGACAAATTGTTGTTATTCTTTTTATTGGTTATGATTTAAAAGTTAACATTCGATTAAAATTAAACTAAGTTAAGTTATGGCTAACTAAAGTATCTCTTTATATATCTTTAACAAGTACTTTATGCAGTTTAAATATTTATTAGTAGCTAAGAGTAGGTGTAGACTAGCTTATTTTTCTATTACAAAAATGGCAAAAAGTTCTTTTGAGTATGTTAAAAGTTTTGAGAACAATGAATCTTTATTACCGAATACGTGGATGGTTGTAAGACTTGACGGCAAATGTTTTCATAAGTTTTCAGAAGACCATAATTATACAAAACCTAATGATTTAAGAGCTCTTAGATTAATGAACTACTCAGCATTTCAAGTAATGAAAGATTTTAACGATATTTGTATTGCATTTGGACAAAGTGATGAGTATTCTTTTATATTCAAGAAAAATTCTACACTATATAAAAGGCGCGCATCTAAAATCTTAAGCACTGTTAATAGCAAATTTTCATCATCTTATGTTTTTTACTGGACTAAGTTTTTTGGTGAAGAAAGGCTGAAGTATCCCCCTGTATTTGATGGTCGAATAGTTTTATATCCATCCGAAGAAAATGTTATTGATTACTTGAAATGGAGGCAAGCAGATGTTCATATTAATAATCTTTACAATACAACATTTTGGACTCTTGTATTGAAGGGAATGTTGAGCCCAGCTCAGGCTGAAAAAAGATTGTGTGGGACACTTTCAGCTGATAAAAATGAAATTCTTTTTAAAGAATTTAATATGAACTACAATAATGAAAAAGAAATATTTAAAAGAGGAACAATATTAATGAGGCAAATAATTCAAGATAATGCAACTAATAAATTAGTGAATGTTATTGTTGACAGCCATGATGATATGCTCAAGGATAAATTTTGGCTCAAACATAGAAGTTTATTATTACCTAAGTTTAAAGGTATAAATTATGAAGGTCCAACCACAGGAATCATATTAGAACAAATTGACACAAAGGAAGATATTATTACCACTTAATAAATAACATATTTATTCATAGAAGTTTATTTTTCAAGAACTAATATAATTTAAACATTCTGTTTTTATATCTATAATTTTAACAGAAGACAATAGATAACAACTATACAAATGGTAGTGTGATTATAATCATAAAATTTTCTGCAGTCAAACATTTAAGTTAACAATTTATCAATTATTGGCTCATTTTACATTTAAAACAATATTTTATTTCTTGTTATTGATGATGAATTATATATTCTGTCTGTATTATATATTAAACATTTTCTTAAAGAATCAATAGTAATTTTTTGTAGTAATCTATCATAAAGCAAGTAATATATATTTTTGTAGACAATAGACATACATGATTGCATTAGGTATGTAGTGAATGTTGCATCACAACTACATAACAACAGCATCTACAATTCAGATATACTTTGAAAATAAATCATGTTACAAGTATGTACATAGAATGAAATATTATCTGCATTTCAATCAAATATCTTAGAATATTGGAATGTAGTTGTCAATCTTTGCACGGTGCTTTTGAGCTACACATTCACTGATCCAAACAATATTCCTGCACTCCTGTTCCTTCAACTTCAAGTATGAATAGAATACTCCGAAGTGGAATTGTT
This sequence comes from Eurema mandarina, assembly GCA_018238005.1. Taxonomy (NCBI): domain Eukaryota; kingdom Metazoa; phylum Arthropoda; class Insecta; order Lepidoptera; family Pieridae; genus Eurema; species Eurema mandarina. The sequence goes on from DWAJ01000468.1 coordinate 22,930, forward strand.
GCAAGAAGGCCATAACATTTAAGCTTACCTGTAATAAAAATGAAAATAGCATTCATATTTAGCCTATATTATCTTTATCTATGAAAATAAGCAATTTAAGTGCACTATGCACTTAATCAGTATAATTATAATGACTCAGATTTGTCACTGTTCTTTTAAGTAACTCAGCTACCCAAAACAAAGTTAAATTTTCAGATTTGGAATTCATCATGCATGATTTTAATTGACAATTTTCTTAATATAAAACTAATGCATAAGGAATAAACAGCCAACAACCATAAAGCTGGTTAAACATATATTTTTTAATGCATATGCTCCGGTAAATCCAAAAGTTAACTTACTTCATGTTCAAAGAACTTGTCCTCTAGAGTTTTATCTCCTACATTGCTGCCTGCACCTTCAAATAAGGCTGAATACTCAGCATAATATTCAGCAACTGCTTTTACTTGTTCATAATCATCAGCTCGTGCCAAAGCAGCTAAACCATCAGGGTTAAGTTTTCCACAACGGGGGTATAATTTGGCACGGTCATCCTTAGACAGTTCAGTGCCAAAAGAGTTGATGGTAATTATGATAGCACGACGGTCAGCCTCAAACTGAAATTTACAAAAATAGATAATTTATTTGGTATTTTCATGATTTTCTTTATTTTTTAATATTTTTAATGTGTTTATGACCATGATATTGAAAAAACTTACTGCCAAAATTTCACACATAACATCTGCAGTGGTTCCTCCGATTTGCTTGCAGAAATCATAAAAAGCTTCCAGATAGGCTTTATACAAAGTGTTACGAATAATCTCAATGTTCATTTCATCCAAATCTTGCTCACTGATGCAGTCAACAAAGAATGGGGCCAAAGGAGTGTCAACCAACACAGCATTATAAAGTTCAGCTGGAGTAGCTGCAACATGGATAGCTTCCATTTGTTCGAAAGAGCCCAATGGGTGACATTTAGGGATCAGTTCCGAAATCGGCCTTTGGTGTAAAGTTCCGGTGATCAATAAAATAATATTGTCAATCATGTAGCTGTAGGTGATGAAATCCAAAAATGTGGACATCGGTTCCACCGAATGGTTTCGCAGATGCTGAAATTCAATAACAAGCTTTTCGCGGAGCTTATCGTCTATGGTAGACACCGCTAGAGGACTGGGTTCATTCGCTAAGAATGTTCCATAATCGGTTCCTTGAAGGTGAAGTTTTAAATCTGTAAATATTTAAACACTTATTAAAAGTATCTCATTAGGTTCGGCAATATAAACAGTATATGGTATTTGATACATGTAGCAAGTTATTAAATTATATGATATTAAGTGTAATACCATAGTTTCAAGTTCTTACCTTCAAGGGTTTCGCATTGTACCAAGTTAAGATAATCAGATTGCTTCAATATACCACATTTAAAACCTCGGCATAAGCCTTCCAAATAGCCCGCATCGATGTTAAAAATGCACCCCTTCATTTTTGAGCCAACACCTTTTTGTCTGAACTACGAATTAAATTCGTTTAGCAAACACTAGAGTCCCGAAGATGAAGGGAGGAAACTAAATTGATACAGTGTATCTAAACCATCGATTGGTCATATGACAAATTCAAAGACTAAAGCAAACTAGAAATGACAAGAATTGTAATTATATTTTAGTCTATGAAAATATTGAATGAACTTTGTTTTGGACACAAAAAATATTGAACGATGTAAATTGTTCATTTTAATCAACTGAATACTTTTTTTATTTAAAATATATTTTTTTCATACGTAATGAATACATTATTTGGTGAATATAACGTTATATTTACATATTCATAATAATGGTCAACAATGAACAATAAAATTGAATAGTATTAACTTTATATACCTTTCTTTAACCTTATATTTTACCTTTATACCTAGTAGTTTCTGAATTCTGACTGTCAAGTGTCAATTGTCATTGTCAGTTGTCAAGTTTAGCAAATCGCAAAAATTTATATATTTTATTTTGTGTCCAATTTAACCATAATAAATAACAAATAAAATAGTGCGTCTTATTGAAACTGGAATTATGCAGTCAATAAAATTAATTACATTTTTGAAGAAACCACCAAGTACGACATAATTCCACAAATTCGTAAACATGGAATATCTTATAACTTTAACTTTATTTTCAGAATCAGTAAACAACTCATTGTTTATAAAATATTTGAAACACACTACAACGGTTGATGCTGAAGAAAATGTTCAAAAGGCGGAATCTAAACGGCTAGCAGAATTTAGAAAAAAATTGCGTGAAACTACACCTATTAATGATTTGGGAGAGCAAGCAGACTTGTCTCCACCTAAGGAAGATGCTTTATCTCCTTGGCCAAATAACACTAATCCGCATACGGGCGAAGTAGGAGGTCCAAGAGGACCAGAACCAACTAGATATGGTGACTGGGAGCGCAAAGGCAGAGTGTCTGATTTTTAAAGTTTGTAGATAAATTAGTTGGCTAATGTATACATAGTATGTATTAAATTAATAAATTAAATTATCCATAACATTTCAAAATTCTTTATTATGTATTAGCAGATTTACCAATAGTTTTTGGCATTTTTTTATTAGTTGAATCTTCTAATTCTCTCGCCTTATAATAATGTGGAGCTACTTCTAACAACCATTTACTTTCGATTTCTGTTACTTGTCTCATAAATTCCTTGGAAGTAAACACTAATTCATGGTATATCACCCAACGTGGTAACTCTTCAAATAATGCACTGTTGGGATGAATCATGACAGTCTGAAAAAAAATTGTTATCTTTTCATAATGTTTAAAGTTAATAATAAGTGTGTTAGCAGCTTCAGTCACTAAAAACAGAATTGCAACCCCAAGATCTGTAACATGCATTTTGAGACTACATTATTATTAAAGTAATAAAAATGAAACACACATTTTTATGTTTATAATAAAATATGTTCAATTACTGACCTGGTTATGTTTTACAGTTTTATAATGGCCACCTTTAGAAAACTTTGCTATGTGATAGAAATATCCTGCAGTGATTGCCTTTCGAATGTTAGTATCTTCTGATAAACTGGACACCATTTCTATTTCAACTCTATCCATTAGACCAGCAAGTTGCTCTCTAACATCACGAGCCCGCTTCATTGACCTATACTGAATAAAATTTTCATAACACCATTGTACTGAATAATCTGATTCAACCCACTGGTTGTATACATTCATGAGTGTCAAATGGTCACCACTACTATGAAAAAAGTTCTTTCTGGCTGTGTCTGCATGAATTATTTTATCTTTTGGCCTGTAGAATACAGAACTATTAACTGACAGCATTGCTGCAATCGTAACAACTTCTTCTGAACATTTGTACCTGTAAAAGAAAGTATTATTATATTATTTGACACGTCATATTAAATATGTGTGTATGATGGTTACTATATCTACTTACTTTTCACTTGCTAATAGCATTTTTGCAAGCATTGGATCAGTTGGAAACTCAGCCATTCTTCTTCCTGCTTTTGTTAATTCTCCGTGGTGGTTCAAAGCACCCAATGCATAAAGTTGTTCTAAAGCCAAAACTAAAGTTTCGTGAGGTGGAGGGTCCAGGAAATCAAAGTGTATTAAATCATTTATACCTAATGCCTTTAGAGTCAGCACTGCATTACCTAAATTTATTCTCTGAATTTCTGGAACAGTGTTGTCCTCCAGTTCATATTTGTAAGCCCATGCTGTATAAAGCCTAAAACATTTTCCTGGTGCAACTCTTCCTGCTCTACCTGCCCTTTGATTTGCAGATGCTTTTGATATTGGTACAACCATAAGACTTTCCATACCAGTTTTAGAATTAAAATTGTTTTGTTTGGCAAATCCAGGATCAATCACATAAATAATATTATCAATAGTTAATGATGTTTCTGCTATATTTGTGGCCAGCACAACCTTCCTTGCACCCTCAGGAGTTGGTTCGAAAATTTTTGCTTGCATATCACTTGGAAGATTTGCATATACAGGTAGGATTAAGAGTTCCTTTAATTTTTTTCCTAATCTCTTTGTTCTTTCTTGTAACATTTCAACACAGGTTTCTATTTCTTCTTGTCCAGTCAGGAAAACTAGAATATCTCCTAATGGTTGTGTTGCATGTATTTGCAATACTGAAACTACACTTGCATCTATGTAGTCTGCTTCAGGAGCTTTAGTATAGTAAATATCCACTGGAAATCTTCGCCCTGGTATTCTGAATATAGGTGCTTCATCAAAGAATGATGAAAATTTCTCAGCATCTAATGTAGCACTGGATATCAATAATTTTAAATCTGGCCTAAATCTTGTGATATCTTTGACTAATCCAAACAAAATATCTGTGTGGAGTGTGCGTTCATGTGCTTCATCAATGATCATGACACTATAGGATGCCAGATCTGGTTCAGATAAAAATTCTCTGTGCAATGTACCATCCGTCATATATTTTATTACGGCTCTGTCTGATGTGCAATCTTCACCACGCATACTATAACCTACTTCATTACCAAGCTTGACATTCATTTCTTGAGCTACTCTAGCTGCAACAGACATTGCTGCTACTCTTCTTGGCTGTGTACAACCAATTTTTTTTCCATCTTTAGTAAATCCAGCTTCATGAAGATATTGTGGAATTTGAGTTGTTTTTCCAGAGCCTGTTTCACCTTCAACAATAAGAATTTGATAATTTCGAATGGCCTCAATAAGGGAATCCCTAAATGGAAAAACTGGTAGAGACTTTTTGGTTTCCTCAATTGTCATTCTCATCTTCTTAAATTCCGAAACTTCTTTTTCTTCTTTCTTTTCTTTGTATCCTTCAAGTTGAAGTGCTTGTATGAAGTCAATTTGTTCATCAAGTAATAATTCATATTCATCCTGTGCTTTTGCATCTTTGGCACCAAATTTAAAAAATGCAGACTTGATCTGTTCTTGCTCCCATTTTCGTTGCTCGGAATTGGGAAGCTTTTCATTTTCATCAACTTCAACATACTCACCTACAAGTACAATAATTATAAAAATAATTTTTATAATTTATTTTTTATGCTGACTTAACTTAGTATATTCAAAATTAATAAATTTAAAAACAAAACATACAGAAATTATGTGTAATAAGTTAAAATATTCATTATTTAGGTACATGTTGCCAATTTACCTTTTTCTCCTTTACCAAGATCCCGAGGCATATGATATCTTTGTATATTTTCCAGTTCTCTGGCTTTTTCATGTTCTTTAGCTAATTTGAGTAAAGTTTTTTTATGTTCTCTTTCTTTCTTCTCTCTTTCTGTCAATCTGGGAATAGTGTCATAGAAAATATGTTAAATTATGATTTCTGAAATGAATAATGAACAAAAGTCATACTTACATGCTTTCATCGAAAAGGTATTCATCATCTGCAATGTCATCTTCCAATTCAACAACTTTATCATCTTTTCTCTTCTGTAAATATTTCCTACGTGATTGAATACGTAACTTTGGTAGGATTTTATCTCTATCCTCTGCTTCTAACTTAAGTCTTTTTGCAGCTTCTTCAAAGGATCTCTTACTAGATGCCTCATTTATCTTTTTGACTTTTTCCTCATCACGCTTTCGTAATCGTTTAGCAAATTCATCTCGCTCTTTTATATCTCTTCGACGGCCTTCTTCTGCGCTATCTGAATCCGACGAAGAGTGACTTCTTTTGCCTCGCTTATCCATTCTAAGATTTTCGCTTTTTACTAAACGTTTCTGCAGATATGTGGTAACAAAATTATTTTACTTACCATCTAAGGATGGAACAAGTTTCACAGAAATTAACAGCAAGTAAATAAAGTATAAAATATTTGTAATCAACCTAAGGTTGTTTTGTAATTTTTAAACGAACTGATACGTCTATAATAATTAAGTCTCACTATAAGTCTCCATATAAACAAAAAAAAAGCCGAATATATATTATAAGAGCAAAAATTCTTATTTTTTAATATATTAAAATATTTATATCTATTTTGTTTGTCTAATATTTGCCTTTTGCAATAAAATCCACATAATTTGTCAATGTCAAAAGCATTTTCAAAATGTCAATATCATAGACTATTGGTAGGAACAAGTGTATTTATTTCCATACCAGAAAAAAAAATTAAAAGTACGGTACATTATTAAAAGTATAGTTATACGAAAACTATCAATTCTGAAAACACACTTAAAAAGAAGTCCTACCTCTTATTTTATAACTATATAATTTCACATCGTTGAGCTTGTTTTTGGCATTACTAATAAAATAGCCCCCATATAGAACCTCATAGTTTCAATTACTTTTTACGCGGGTGACATATATATGTGAATTTTATTATAAGAATTCCTTTGCCATTTCGTCATAAATAGATAGATAGGATATATAATTCCGGTTGAATTATAATTATTAAGTTTGTTAATTTTAACAGAAAAATGGTTATTGAGTGCTTGTTTAGGTAAAGTTAAGAATTTTAAATGATTAGTTTATTGTAAATTAGAAGTAGTTAATTATCTTACTTCTACTGTTTCAGAAAGTATTCTACCGTGCGTAAATTAAACAAATTTCTTAATACAATACCAGAAAATAAGATAGCGGGATGGATTAAAAACCCTTTACAAAATGTTGAGTTTGTAAGCTTACGTGGACAAACAACTGATAAGGTGAAGGATGTCCTAATAATATTATAATATCGATACATCATCTCAAAAATGTTTGTATGTTAGGTGGGCATTTACCTACTTTAGGAGACAGTTGATAGCAAAATTACTGTTAATTTATTGATAAGAGTATAAAGATCTAAATACATTGACATACTTATTGGTAGTGGAGCCCAAGAGGGGATTCTGGGACTTTGAGAGGCGCGTCAGATTAATATACAGGGGGATTCTTTGTACCCGTTTAAGTACCACCACCAAATATGAGCTCCGTATATAGTGCCGCGCGTGTAGGATTCAGGATCAGATTAGTAAAAATAATTGATCATCCGACATTCTCGAGCGCGACAGATTTAGGTAAGGCGAGTTAATTATACCATAAAAAGAGCATAATATTCCACTAATCTGACAATTTGAGAGTGACGTAAAGACAGGGGGCAGCAAAGTTGTAAAAAAAAAAACGTCATCTCGACATTCTCGAGCGTGGCTATTTTTTTTATTTTGTAGTAAATAGTCTCAGAATAACCAAAAACATGTACTTAATCTGACGATTTCCGCAAGCCGCAATAAAAAAAATCGTCGATAAAGTTAAATGCGTGCAGCTGTGTGATGCCTATATTTCTTTGTCTGAGTCTTTATTCCTCTCTCACTCTTTCTCTATCTATTACTTTCTCAATCCGTCCCTACAAAAATTTTTGAAAAATCTAAAAAAAAATAAGATTTATTTTTTTGAAAGTGGTTTTTTTAGAATAACTTTTAAACGGCTTCATCGATCAACTGCAAAAACGAATCTGCCCTTAAGCTTGAAAAGCCACGTCGATCACCACCAAGCTGGTTAAAAATCGGTTAATTCGTTCGAGAGATATCTTGAAGGAAAGAAACCTGAAAAGGTGTTTTTCTCAAGATTACTTCTATATCTTTTGTTTGATCAATTAAAAATTCAAAACACTTATGAGAAAAATAAAACTGCGTCGAAAGCCGTCATCCGCGTAAAAATTGGTTGAAGCATTCAAAAGTTATTACGGTTTGAAAATTCCACAAATAGTGTTCTATTAAACTTCTATCAGACTTTCACCTGGGAGAGCTCAAATGCATAGAATTATTATTTTTTGCACTCAGCAAGGTCAAAATATCACATACATTATATTTTGAGCTAAAACTTACAATTTAAAGCGCCCAGTAATGGAATTAGGGTCAGGGTGAACCGAAATACTCCCCTCCCCGCGCTCGACAAAATACATTTTTTTATTATTTTCAACCATTAATTACAACCACCCCCACCATGTAAACGATCAGATTAAGATTCGTACGTTATTAAAATACGTAGGCAATCGATGCTATCAATATCTGACGCGCTCGAGGATGTCCATGCAAGTTTTTTTACATATTAAAAGCTCTATAGCCATTAGCCGCTTCCCCCACCGCTGAAAAGGTATACGAGTATATCATATAACCTTTTTTTCTTCTTATCACCTAAGCTTTGCAACGCAATAGGTCTCAACGACGCTCGATTAAGTACCCATTTAGCATTCTGGGCTCCCCATCTATATATGACCGCAAAGGAATAATAAAAAAATTAATTTTATATATGTATTTGTATTCAAATTCAAAAATAAACTATATAATTTTTTTCTTGTGGTATTTACAAAAATACGAGCTTCTTTGTGGTAATCTCCTAAAATAAACCCTAACCGTTAGTTCCCTGTTCACGCAGACTGCTTTTAGTACAACCACGGGGCGCAGCTAGTTTTTATAATTCAAACCGATATCACTTTGTTTTATTTTAGTGTAGTCTAAATTTAAAAGAGTTATCAAAGTTATTATGCGACAAAATCTATAAATTTATCTGAATCCTTTTCAGATTATGAAAGATGCAAATTTAAAAGATAAAACATGCCTAATTACGGGAGCAAATAGTGGTATTGGATTGGAAATAACAAAATGCTTTAGTGCACACGATTGTAAGGTATTGATGGCTTGTAGAAACACTTATGAAGCGACTCTTGTTGCGAAAAATGTTTGCGAAAATGATAATATAACACTTTACGAGTTAAACCTCGCATCCTTAGCGTCTGTAAAGGAATGTTCCGAGAAAATATTAAGCCAAGAACGGTATAAGATTTTTTGTTGCTTTAAATTTTGATAGTAATTTCTTTGATATGATTAAATATAAAAAAAAATATTTTATCTTTAGCAAAATTGATATAGTAATTCTTAATGCCGCAACATTTGGTTTGCCATGGACGTTAACTGAAGACGGATTAGAAACAACATTCCAAGTAAACTATTTGAGCCAATACTTTTTGCTGTTGACTTTAGAAGAAATCCTTTCACCAGATGCAAGAGTTGTATTTACCGGTTCGGAATCCCATAGGTAAAGCTTTTTTTTTTAAACATAGGGGGCAAACGACCAGGCGAGCCACCTGATGGAAAGTGGTCATCGCCGCCCATGAACACTCGAAGAGCTTGACAGCTCTGGAGTGGGTTGTCGACCTTTTAAAAAGATGTACGCTCTCTTCTTGAAGTATCTACCCCGAGTCGTAATTCATCGGAAATACGTACGTGGCAAAAAGTTTCATTTAAACCGCACTGTGGCTGACTGCCAGCTGTCAAGGTGGTGCGGCTGGTATTGCAGCCTGTGAAGTGTAGTGCGGTAGTGGAATTCAGCAGGTAAAATTCCGAAAAGCTCCTCGGAACACTCCCCATTGTAAATGCGGTAGAAGACGCAGAGAGGTGCTCCAGCCCAGAGGTGACAGCAGTATTCCATGTGAGGCCTAACTTGCGCCTTATATAGCAGCAGGCGTTGGCCTGAAGTGAAATACCGCCCCGCTCTGCGGAGCACGCCAAGTTTTTGAGATGCTGACATGGCCTTGTCCTCCAAATGACTACGAAATTGGACATCATTCGAGATAGTGACACCAAGGATACCCGTTTTTCCTATTAGGCGCAGTTTAAATGGTAAATCCACCACTTACTTCATTTTGCATTTGGTGTATCAGCAAGCGTTTTCAAACTAACAATTGAACTCCGCTTATTACTAGCGGTCACTTCACTGTTAATAT
>DWAJ01000469.1:0-32590 GCA_018238005.1 Eurema mandarina
CGATACCTCATACATCAAAATCCATCAAGCCGTTTAGGCTACAGGAGGTCACAAAGGAAAAGACATACATACATACTTACATACACTCGAAAAACATTACCCTCCTTCTTTGGCAGTCGGGTAAAAAGAAGATATAAATTTAGCTCAGACAACTTCCTTCAATCTTATGTCACAAACTTACTATAGTTTTTCTTTTAATATAATGTCATATGATCGTCACAGTACATAAATGAATATTTATAAACAATATACCTATATATATATAAATAGTAATACTTTTTTACATAATACATACATATTTATTTGCACCATAAAAAGATTGTGTGTAAAAAACTGCAATTTATTCCGTCTTTTCTTGTTTAGATGCAGAATAAGAGAATAATTACTGTTGGACGCACTCATTCTAGTACAAAAAGTGTCAAGTACTTATAAAAGTCTAGGTAAAAAGACGCAAGCCTCATTCTTAATCCCTTGTTTAGTAACATGCTAAGTTATCTGGTTCTGTAGCTGCTTTAGACAAAAACTACAAGTGGCTTACGACTTACGTATAATTTATTTTTTGCATACTCTAGTTGTTTATCGAGATTCAACACGACCAAGTCTATCTTTTCTTGTTAATTTTACCATTATTTCGATTGAAAAGTGGGTAGTAAATTAATAGGAAGAGAAGCGCGGTGATAAGTTACTTAGTCTTATAGTAAATATACATAATATTATGCCATTCGCAAATAAGGTGGCTTTAATTCGATAAAAAAAAATCAAAATCGTCACCATTTGATACCGTAAACGTCTGATAATATTTTAATATCAATCGATATCAAAACATTAATATTTTTTTACGCTAAATATCAAATGTGATTAATTAATAATCAGCAATTATCTTATATTGAATATTTCTTAATAAACAGGTATATGCATACCATAATATTACACAAAGAGTCGATACAGTTATCGGTTTTATTGGTCATTGGAGTGTAAAGTAGTAAGACGTAGTATACGTTGTCAAGGTGGTGATATTATGAAACATATTTAGAATAGCAGCGCGGATGATGAACTTCGGTGCAATGATTTGCATTTTATGGCTATTTCAGTAACATTGGACGCATTACTTACACACACTAAACGTACACCTTAAATAGGCGTTGTTATACTTACATTTTTAAATACGTCTTTAAGACAAAATTAGTTCGTTAACATTCTGACGTAATTTCAGATTAAAGTATACTTCAATAATTAAATGAAATAACGACTCTCCCATCTACAAAATCATACCCCCATTATTAAAATTAAAGCAATGCTTAACAAACTTTCAAAGAAATGAGAGGTTTTTAATTAAATATGAAAGGAAAAACGCGAAGTATTTAAGTCAGCGAACCGACAAAAGAGGGAATTCAAGATCGAATCGATACTCATTACGCTTCCTGAAGCTTGTATCACAGTTGACGATAACGAGAGTTTATTAGAATTATTTTAAAACATTAAAGCATGCGATACCGCTGTTGACGAAGTAGATAATATTAGCCGCACCTGCTCACTTTATGCATCCGCTTATTCGCAGAAGGTACAGATTTCAGATACACACAACTATTGAGTTACTTGAATTACACATACACTGGAAGATAAATTAGTCGTTCAGAAAGAGAAATCTATTTAATTCCAATTAAGTGTAAATGATAGATCATTTTAATTTAATGCCTTCAGTTATTCCATCTTGAAAGATAAAGTAATGGTATAAATCATCACTGTATGCATTAGAAATGCTAATAAAATCGACTAATGAAATACGTATAAATGTATAACTTACAATGTAACTGACTAGTAGCTAATGTAGTAGGTTTTTATTAAGGCTCTTTTCATCGTTTAATATCGATACTTACTTACTTGTAACATTTTAATTAGATCAAATCGTTAAGCTCGATTATCGAAGGATCATTAAAAACTACTTAAGCATATTCATTTTAATCCTTAAAGGAAATGCTTGCTAAAATTAAACATTAACAAATTGAGTACTTAAAGCTTTGTCATGGTTCGCTTGTGCAGTGAAGCAAATCACTCGGTTCTCACGGGGTATAGTTTGATATGTAGCGAGTACTTATCAAATGTCACTAAATACCCAATTATGGCCTCGATATTTGTCTTATAGTCTATTGGCGTCTAGTTAATCAGATTAATATTAACGAGACCAGTCCAACGAGTCGGTGTCGTGGTTTCGTGAGAGGTGTAATTACATCCGCGACCAAACAAATAAATAAACTGCGCCATCCGATGACAGCGCAACAGCATGATGGGAACTATTTGAAATAATTCACTGTAATAGCTGAGTTATTCAATCGTTAAGAGCCCCGTGATTAAGCTGAAATATTTAAACGATTGCAAGAAACTTTAATTACGCTACGTCTTGACTGAACTTTGGTTTAATCGTGCTGTGATGAGAAAAATAAACATTCCATTTTGTGCTTTAATTGTATTCAATTATACAATTAGATGGATTAGGAGTAATTAAAATGCGACATACCTATTATATAAATGTTGTAATTATTATTTTAATAGTTAGAGATTAGCCAGGCCGTTTTGGGCTAAAACTTTTAAGCTGGAATGCGTCACTCGTTAAGTAAAATGCATAGTCATGCATAGATATATGCTATCTTTATGTGGGTAGTAATTAATCAAAGCAGATTTATTTAGAACAAAGGATTTTGCGAACGACGGCGGCGTAAGAGACGCGGTGTCGCGGCGCGCCGGGCGGCGGGTCGATACCGTCTGCCTCCGCAGCGCGCTCCGCACAGATACGAACCGTCAGACGATTTATTGGGAAGACGACGGCCGAATACGAAATGCCGGGAAATCGTGGCATATTAATAATCTTTGTTGAATATTTCTTTGGAAATGGGAAAGTGTGGTTGCGTGAAGTATCTTTACAAGGCTAGCCTTATCTTTATGAGTTTATAAGTTCAATAACTGCTAAATGTATTTAAATAAAAGATTAAGAAACAGTTACATGGCTTGTTTTCCTTTATTTTTGTATTAAAAATAGTTATATGTTTAAAGGATGTTAAAAGCTCGCTATATTAGGCAGCTATATTAGCTATATTAGACACGTATCAGATGTAACATCGTGAGAAGATATGGTTTAGTCCTAGAACTCAATTGATAGTTTACAATCACCTCACTGTGTTGAGTAAAACTATTAAGTTTAATTAATCACTTTAACCTACTATAACAACGTGATCAATCTTCTTTATGTGGCTTCAATAGGCTTTATATTTTTATTAGTTTTTACTTAAACAACGAGAGCTTTTCATTTAGTAGGTAGGCATATAGAAATGATTAAATAAATATTTTACAATGTAGATGCCGGTGTCTAAAACAATAACTGTTTGTTTTACTTATTCGATTTTGTAGTAAGTTTGTTAAATAGTATTTTCTTGGCACCGACTTCAAAATTATTAAATAATTGTTTAATCATTTCTATTTTCTAAGTTAAAGCACGTATCATTTGTGTGAATACACTTTATAACCTTTCTTTGTAAAAAAAAACTTAAGCACAAATATACTTACAAAGCTTTAGATTATCTAAACTGTGGTCAGCTTAGCGCTTTTATTTACATCCCATGCATTATCACAGCGGTTATCTGCAGATAAGGGATCCTTAATCATCTGTTGGCGTCAAGAGCAAGCATTAATCTTTATTTGTTTATCCCCTAAGCCGTCCAAAAGACCACAGGGTAGATGTTAGACTTACTATGAACAATACCTTGTGGTTATTACTTAGAGAAGAGCCAAATTGCTTTTAAAATGTGTTCTTGTAGTATAAAAATAGTGAACTTAATAAATAAAAAAAGACAAAAACCCTTGGAATTATAGGTATTTCTTAACGCTCGCAGTACCATTAGAATAGTGATAATTCAGAGTCAAACATGTCTCTACAGTCTACACAACTGGCTTTCATAGCTAGTTCATTTAATTCGGTATATTACATACGTCAATGATTCGGTAGTGTTCAAAAGCTGCATCAAAACGAGGTATAAAGCTTGATATGGAACGGACATAAAAATAACAGGTTACGATGTTACATAAATTTTTACATGCCTGCTTTTTCTATTACGACATTGTGTCAGCTTCGAAACAGCAGCGATGGAAGGAAGTTACAAAAACGTGACTTCCGAAGCCAGCTTCGGCATATGCAGACCAGATCGGAAGCGACTCCATATAATATACGTATAAAATATATTTATTAGTCATATTTTATTAATTCTTCTATATATTTTGTCGTAATATTACATAACCCCAATCAATTACGGACGAACATAATATCCATTAATTTTTATTCGAAACTAATTTTTGCGAATTTTATCAGACAGATTTCATAAATAATGTATTTCAACAGCTATTTCAACACGAACGGTAGAATGTTATTTTCGCAACTAGTTGAGGTTACAATAAGATTCTTGGTTTTAATTTTTCGCGTTGCATTTATTAATGTGGTTTTACATTTCTTATTAAAATATGCCAAGAATGACCATGATTGTAATTAAATAAACAAAAATCGGTCAAGTGCGAATTTGACTAAGTACCGAGAATTCCGAGGTATTTAGTTATAATAATATCATTTGAGACATCTGTAGGTACTTAGACTTAGCATAGTTTAGAGTCGACGATCCCCTTAACAAGGTATTTCCTGTGCTAGATGGTATTATGTTATGTAACTGTCAATTATGTAGTATTACAGATTTTTCCCTTTCGTTATACCTCGCTTCTTGTGTTATTTTTAGCATCTTGTCTTTTTCTTGACCAACAAGAGCTACCTGACTCCCGACTCCTAAATTTTGTTTCTCTTAAAATAATGCAATATAATATGTATGTCGTTATATTAACGTTATCGACTTATGGTGTCGTGTCGTTATCGACTTGACTTATTTATCCAAATGTTTTGGATATACATTCTAGCTCGATATCCCTATCCGTTTAAGTAAAAAACATTAAGATAGACTTACAAACAACGAAAGGATCCTATACAGATTTCGTTTTTTCCGTTTTATGTAAGTCCTCTCATAAAATAAATTATTTGATGTTATTACAGAACACTTGAAATGAAATTTTAGTGTCTTCTCTATGTTGTTTGCAAAATTATCATACCGTTGAATCATGTGTAATATAGAAATACTAATTCAAGAGTATTCTTTAGTATCTTATAAGTATATTTACATACCTACTCATGGACGGTTATTGACCTGTTTCTCTCATTCATATTATGACACTATGACTTTGAGGGGCAAAATATTCATAGATCTTATGTGATAATTTTATTTATAACTCACTTGAAGCTGCTACTTGATTATATCTTAAACGTATATTTAATAACAAAAATAAATGTATTTTTTATGAACTAACGTTGCTTAGACCTTTTAGTATGGAAATACAATACACACGAGGATAGATATACATAATTATTTTACAAGTCAACCGAAGTTCTCGATTATAATCAAACCTAAGTACTTCTAATAAATGATAGTAATATAAAATGGCCGATCATTCGGTGGTCTCTTTAATGTATGGATAGCTTTCTGGGAACTTTCAAGCCCACTGCCTCGTGCAGAATACAAAGTAATATAAGCTCGTCCTTGCCACATGAACTGACATGTAGGCAAAGGCTGATGTAAATTGAGCCGTGAATGTAAAGAGTGCTGTATGGAGATAATTATATATATTACACATGTACATATCCATCAATGTCCGCGGAACTACGGGTTAAATTTTAATAAGTGTACCTATATTATATAAAAAATCGCCTATTCTAAATCAACATATAAAAATAATATCACTAAAACGAAGTATTAAAAATTCTGTTTTTGTATAGGTACCAAATATGTTACAAGAATAAGTAATTTTTAAGGCTGTAAGATAAACGGTTTTTTACCTTAAAAGACAAGTTTTTTAACAATGAATTACATGCCATATAATTATTTCAACAGCAACAGCAAAAAGCAGCTAATTAGAAATGTTAACATTGAAGAAATGTCATGCAAACATGCGTCAGATACATTTGGCCCGCGGGTCAAAGAAAACGGTACTGTGTTTAAGTTTAAACAATTGCATAAACATTGGGCGGTGGTACAGAACGAGGCACATTTAATAATGCAGTCACGCGTTCTACTCGTATCTTCACAGTATCGTTTTACGATGTTGTTCACACACTGTGTAAATTAAACGCATGCGCGTGAACATGTATAAGTAATTAGTACACGAATAGCTTAGAGCCTTGATTACATAAGACGCTGAGACCAAAGAATTTAACGGTCCAAAAGGCTTGGTAATCTTATTTTCTTATACACGTGTTTTGCAGTCTAACTAACTTAGCTCGTCCCATATGAGAAAGTATAATAAAAATACCTAAATAAACATAGAAAAAACAATAAAACGAATTTGAAAAAGCAACTTTCACCTTCATCTTGATTTCGAAATAGCTCTTCTAGAAAGACCCCTTGACCTTCAATTATCGTAAGATACTAGATCGTAATAAATTTTACGGTCAAGGCAACATTTAATTGACCTAAGTTTCCATGTTATTGTAATTTTATAGATTAGATAACCGTAAAGGTTATTATAACACCAATGAAATCATTTTAAATAGTCATTTAAGACATGAAATCATAATAATTTCTGTTTCTTACCAACGCTGTGTGGCACTCAATTTAGATAAAATTGAGAGAAATTGTAATTGGCAAATTCATAATATATTTGTATTCCGATATTTCCAGAAAAACAAAAACAACGTTTCCTTCCTCATAGAAGGAATCATAAAATTATAACAACTTGGGAAATCGAATGAGGATGACCTATTTTCCAAAAGTCCAACGTCGGAAGAATTCACAGGAATAAATGACACGTGAAATGTTTACGTAGGCTTCGTTATTTGGACCGTTACGACGGAATCTTTGCCAATACGACAAGAGTACAGAAGCAACATCTACACTTACAAAATTTTATTTATAACTTTTCGACTTAGACGTTCATTTTAGGTAAGGAAGGGTTTATTTTCATAAAGGATTATTATATTTCTTGGCTTTAGTAATATAGCAGCAGATAGTGAGAATCTTGCAAAAAAAATCTTATGGTTGTATTTAAACAATAAAATATATTATGGTATACTTCATATTTAGTAATAAAGTTTGTAATTATATTGTTATGCTATACGAACACGTGTTCTATATCAACGCTGCGTACAAAAGTGTTACACCCACTTTAACTGTTGTTCAACTAACTCATTTCCATCCCAATTTATACATTCATATATACACATTACACGTGTATTATATTTTTAGACAATGCCATGAATTCTATTTGACTCTTTCAACAGAAAATGGTAATCTCTATTCTTTAGTGTAAAATTATTTTTCATTGCATTTTAATAAATTGCCATAGCTGTTCTTTATTTATCTGATTTCAAAAAACGAAGAGGTTTCTCAATAAGTATAATTAAAACAGACGTGCATGAGCATACTATATATAAAATTTATATCATATTAAATGTTTTTTTCTTCAATGTACTAACTATAGACTGAATAATTAACTCGTGGTTTGTCCATAATGGAACTTTTGAACTTTCGATGCCATCCTCTTGTATTTACGATGGCTGTTATCTACAACATGTGCGTACAAGGATTCGGTTATCGCTCTGTAACTCGAAACACCGTGAAGCAGTGCACTTCAATCCCGCTCACTGATAAAGAGAAGGGACATCTGGCGAACAGCTCAAGTATCACGTTTGTCCCATACGACTGGCCTTTCAAACTACTTAAAATTATAATTTCCACAGCCCTGTTACTTTGTTTGCTAATATCACTTTGTAGTAGCTACTATACTTCTATATTACAAGTGTACAATTAAGCCTTAGCAAAATAAAAATAATATAACAAAGTAAGATGCAAATTAAATAAATTCTTGTGATTTTTATAATCTGATATTAGATTTTAATTGCAGGAAGTGACTCACCACTTTGTGCGTTTAAGTACTCAATATAACGATGGTATTAAAATCTTTATCACGACGAATGCCGCCGGCTCACGCTAAAATTGAAATGGAACAATTCGCATCATTACTAGATCTAGGCTTGCTTTTAATTGAAGTGACCTATTAGGGAGTAGTTGAATAAAAAGCCTCTCTGGAAACGTGCCAACTCTTGCGTCGCGCTAAAATTCCCTTGAGTTAAGGATTGCCCCAAATTCTACCTACTATTCATGTTCGCATTCTCTTCAAAACATAGTTATAGTCGTTTCATTCCGCTTCTTTAAATATGCTTTCATTCACATAATAAGCAGCTTAATAAGGAATAAGGTTGCCTACGCAATCATAAAAAATATACCTAGTTTATATCACATCCCTATTTTACACTTAAGTGATATACATCTGTATAAAATAATTTAAGGACATTTTAAGTTAGAATTTCTAATATAGGATAACATACCACATAAAACAGTAACAAAATCTGTAAACATATGTAGAATGATAGCCGATGTGTAACCCGATATTCCGTGCCTCCGATTAGCGCAAATGAGCGAACGCCTCATTCTCCATCCACTGTCAGATCCAGTGTGGTCCTCACCATTGTTTATTATAATTAAGCTGACAAACATGATCCCTGTTTATAAATACGTGTTACACTTCTTGGTTATATTTTTTATACAAATTATTATCATATTTGACAATCGACGAACACTTTCGCTGTTTAAAATTAACATCGAAGCCCCACGTGCCTGCACGTGTTGAAAAAGGTGTTATCTTTAATTTCATGTTTACTTTATGCATGTCTTCCGAGACCATAAGGTCAGTGACACTTCATAATGTATTAGGGTTAGTCGGAACAGGTATCATTACGGGCTTATTATCTTATCAATAAGCGTGTTCCTTGACTGATCGGTGTGAATACAGAAGGTACTCTTTATAAGGTAATTACGTTATTTGAGGTACAAAGATACGCGGCAGTGTAACAGGATCTTCAATTTATTAGCACAAATGACTTGCTTTATTGGTTTCCATTGGCTTGCATCTCGAACACTAGCCGACCTCACAGAATGTGCACGTTAACGCATCGTAACAAAGCGCTATTCATTCGATTATATTAGTAGCGAGAGAATATCACTTATGTCAATTTATATATAAGGTATTTTAATGTTTTTTATTAATAATGGAATTTTGATAAATAATATTTTTTTGTATGGCGACACTACTTTTTAACAGATTTAAATTCACTGTATATTTCAGGAAAATTTACATTAAAGACATGCATACTATTCATTTCAAATTAAATAAGATTCTAAGACAAGCATTTATTTCAAATACTTTACTACATTTCGTTTGATGCAAATACTTGTTCATAATTTTATTCCACGTAGTTTTCGTTGCAAGAAAACCACGTTAATTACAAATAAAAGACTCGTTTCAAATGACCATTGTGGGTTAATAAGCTTAAAAATAGTTATTAGTCTATCTTTTTCAAAAACCAACCTCATTTAGTTACAGTCAGGAGACAAAGGCTCTCGCCACGCTCTTGTATTTCTAAGCACTTTCCCACTGTAACATTGTTAAAAAGGAAGTCACGGTCCTGAGTTCATTACCCTAATAGCTTTTATAACATAGACAAACGCTTAAGATATGAAACCGAAAGTGTGACGACATTAAGAATAATGCACTCAAAGAAAATGAATGTATCTACCTACTCTTATCAGAAAATCTCAAACAACTAACTTCGCAACCCATGAACATATATGAAACATTAAAACTATTTTCTGAATTATATAAAAAAGCCAAAGCGTGTATGTTAGATAATTATTGTATTGAATTTGAAATACCATTCCGTATTTAGAGAAAGAATGTCGTAAAAGATCAAATCAGTAGATAGATCATAAGGCTCAATGCAAAAAGTAAGTCCCATCTACATACTCGTAGGTCAATTTCAACTTCCTTTTACAAAATAGATTACGTGGAATTAGATGTCAGGTTGATGGCAAAACCAGCTAGGGCACACTCTAAAAGGACCTCCGCTAGGTTGAAGGTACAAAAACTTATTCGAATGCAAGAAACATAAACATGAATATTTAAAAGCCGTTTTTATCCAATGACATTATGAGCATTTAAAAAGATCTGGTCGAAGCAGACGAATAAATATTTATGAATGTCCTGCAGTCGTATTAAAAACTCATTTATTGATTCACGTAGTTATTGCACAGTGGGTAATTTTTACACTTGTACGAGCAAATTATTTTATTTATGTAGTTAGATGCTTATATGGTTTTCGCATGCTGTTAGTTTCATAACAAGACTCGTTACTTTAATTTACACATACATATTAATGTACCTCAATCATAAGTAGATTCCAATAATAATGAAAATTGGTTATAGCGTGCGCCTTCGAACTTAATATTCAGATTCAATCAGCATTTATTACAAAAATAAACCGTGAAGGGCTCCCTGCATCGAAGGCTTTTTTACTTATTTTAAATTCAGCACAATATTCTTTTAAAAATAAGGATTATGGTATTCATTATTTTACGCATTCAGAATTATTTTGTTGGTACAGTCTAGAGCAAAAGTACCTATTAATATGTTGAATACATAACAAAACTTTGTAACACTAATGATATGATTATTTTAACCTCTTTTTGTGTCACTTATTAGTATTATTATATTATATTATATGTACTTTATGACCACTGTTCATACTTTTGTATGTTTCAGTGTAAAGTAATTTTATATCGGCACTAGTTCAGACTACTAGTGTAGACGTATCTGAATTAAAGTACATTAAAAATAACCCTTTTGAAATGTATAAAGCAATTCAAAAATAAATGAGATCCGTAAAGATAGTGTGTAGCGTTGAGTTTTTACAGCTATCATAAGGAGGACCCATTCTTGATATCAATTCCATAAATTTTAATAAATTACCCATACGCGCGGCGATAGTGTCGTAAAAGCGAGATAATAACTTATATCACAGCATTCACGATACTGGAGTCATAGCTAACATTGTTGCACGTATTATTAAGTGCAAAACTGTTATACAATCGCATTTGTTACCATAAAATTAACGATTTATTAGCATAATAGCTTAGTTAGAAAGTTCCTTGCTTATGCTAAAAATACTTTTTTAATGGTTCCAATTGACATTATGAATAACATGAATAACATTATGTTGGTATTAAGGTACCTTCTAGAAAATTTTCTTTAAGTTGGGTCAGTTTTCTACTGTAAGATTCTACTTATAAGAATACATTTTATATAACCTCAGATTATTAATGTAACTCATCCATTACATCCATTTTAATAAAAAAAATTGTTATATTCTTATTTAATTTGTTATATGCGTCATTATTGTCGTATGTATACTCGATTACCGATAATTCAAACAGTGTTTTTTTTTGTTCGCAAGTACGATACAAAAACAGTTCATAAGTACAAACGAGGGTTTTTTTAATTCGATCTAAATTTTTAAATAAATGTAATATAAATCAATAAGTGTCGTGAATATTGACTCTCCGGCCCCAGGACAAGGCTAGCCGGGATAGGCCGGCCAAACCTGTCCCCATTACTAGCCGCAAAAACTGCCGGGAACGAATCGGGAATGCATCCAGGATCGAACGATAAGTGTTGCCATATAATGCGCCTTTTCTATAAAACGCGTTTAATAAACTTTTATTGTGACTATTTCTAGTTACTTCTCTATGGTAGAGAAAAATATATAAGCACATGTCTCGATGGAAAAACTATCGCTTTTGTAACGTATTTATTTTGATGTAAGTTAATCAAAAACTATTACTTTAGAAATTTTAAATAATACACCTTCCATTTACTGACTCGCATTATTTTTCTTAAAAAGATTTTCGTTAAATAATTCTAAAAAATTAAAAATGGGGAATAAACAGCCAACATGGTAGCAACACACGCAGCTATTCCATTAGGTAGCAAAATAGCACACGTCCCAGCAAGGACCTCATTTACGATGAATAGCCATCGTCTATGAGCTATCCGGTTCTTTGCTTTAATTACAGCCTCTTCAACGCCACTATCGCATTGTTTTGTCTATAAAAGTATATTGCATGTCACTACCTTCTGGAAAACATACAAAAAAAAAATCACACGTGTATTTTTCAAATTCTTAGTTCAAGCAAACGAATATTGGTAAAAGTTAAGCCTACTTAAAAATCTACCAAGGGTAGAGTTGTTTTGTTATTAAACTCTCTAATTTAAAATATAAATTGTACCTTTAAGTGCGATAAGTCTTAGATATAAAACATTCCCATCAGTGCAAATAGCACAAAACAATTCGTTGTACACAATCGACATTTTACACTAAATCTAACTGTGCATTTACTAAGTCAGCGTTAAGCAGTAAATAACTTTTCACATCATTAAACATTGAGGAAACCACGCATTATAATTCATATTCATTTTGTGCCCTTTGCTTTCTATTCGAAATTTAGGTTATAATTTACTTTTTACCGCGAGCATATAATAGTATCCATTAGAAACGTTTATTATTTTCATATCCGTGTTTAAGTAATTAAATAAAAATTATTATATGAACTCATCTTACGTTATGTCTAGACTCGAAAAAAACGTCTTAAAAACTTTTTAAAAAAGTCGAATGTTCCAAACTTTGAACAATAATTGTCGATGTCGATTATAGTGTTTTATTACACAACCTAAATGTCAAAATGGGTTCCCATACATTACTTACTCGCAGAGATTGTTCAAAGACCACAAGAATGACCAATTACCGAGTGCGGATGCGATGCTCTTGTCAAAATGTAATCTTCAGCCGCCATTACCGGAGTTGATCATAGTTAGTAGTTAGTAGTTATCTACATCATCTGCGCGTAATTCACATAATAAACCAAAAAATACTAATTGTATTTATAAGTCCTAAAACGAGATAAGTCTTTAAGGAACAATTACTAATGTTGTTTATAAAAATTTGTGGTGTAATGTAGTAAATACTAATTACAATACGGTATCGTTTATTTTTCATTAAAATATTCTTATAGTAATTTAATACTTATTTGAATATGCATTACGATTAATAGTATCTTATTTCGAAACAAAATCTATTATGATATAGCTATATACATTTCAATCAATACAAGTGACCACCTTGAAAATTCGCCTATTATTTTTTTCTTATAGGTTTAATCATACTTAAACAGACCATATATCCATTCCATCCATGTTAATTAAAAGTCTGCTTTAATAAGAAACAGTAATGTATTATTCTGTACTTACCCTTATACCGAGGGTTTTATTCACTAAGAAACACATTGTAATGTCTGGACTAACAATGGTAATAATTGTTACCAGCAGGTCGTCATAGGCAAGCCGCCCATTGAATGTCATAAATTTAAAGAAAAATAAGAAGGTTTAGTATCCCTTAAGTACCTTCCTGCGCGATTAAGTTTTTGCTCAAAACAATTGCTTAATTGTTGCAATTATACTTAGGACCTTAATACTTTAAGCTGCAGATAATGAACGCTAGCTCAGGATTCTTGGTACTCCTCCACTGAGAAATATGAGCTTCGTGGTATAGTCGGTCTCGTAGTATGAGAACGTACTCGTATGTACAATATGATATTAACGGTAGGTAAGATTATATTATACCTTTTGCGCACGCTTTATTTGATTTTCTAAAAAGCTTACTAAACAAAATATTTAACTACTTATATTACTAACAAAATAGTGCCGGAACATCTATATATTATTGACAAAACCTGTTTTTAACCATTTGTTTACTCTTTGTAAGCGGCCGCATGAGTTGTGTGAAATGCTTGTAGTCATACTTAGTATTGTGTAAAAGTAACAAATATTTTATATACAATAAAAAGTTAATGCAATGTCTTAATGCGTAATCATGAAATGGAATGTTATCTGTCTAATTATTACAAATCTAAGCTACTAACGTAAATTAAAAACACCGTAATACTCCGAAACTACGGTTTTATTTTTTAAGCGTAAAATACAGAAAAAATGTTACATTTTCATTTAAAAAGTTGCGTAAAAATACTCAAATAAGGTGAAGTAAGTAAGATTTTTTTAAGCAGTAATGTATCCTATATGTAATTGCAAATCAAGTACAACTTGAACTTGTTTAGAAATGTGTTTAAAAGCAGCAAATACTCTATCGCAATAATAATTAAATTTAATACAACTAATAAAAATGATATAACAACCGTTATTGCATTGTTATCACTTTAAACGCACTTTATTATTATAATCAGATCAGCTTTATTGACTATGTCCTACCACCCACCATATAAAATGCAATTGTTTAACCAGATAATACTATTCTGATGAAGTTTTAAATGGAACTCTGTTAACTCTGTTATATAAAAAAAACATAACAGAAAAATCAAATTAATATCGTGAGAATAAGAAGATTTGTCGCCTTATCTTTATATTTACAGAACATGTTGGGTTAATTTTCCTTTGTAAGAACTTTAGAAATCATCGCGCAGTGTTTCTGTCACACTAGTATACATAGAACATACTTTACATTTCTGAACTCTTAAACGACTGAGCGAGGTCGGTCAGCAACAGCGTAATAGCTGAAATTCTATGCTAAATGTAATTTATAATAAAGCATGCGTGGTCGCTCGCCCCGAGGAACTAGAACGACCTCGAAGGACGGCGGCGCGGGCGCATTGTGCCCGCTGGCCGCTGCTTGCGCGATATCCGCATACCTCGCTTGACCGCGCCGGCCACTAATTAATGATTTATATTGCAGCCAATTATCACTACACACTACACACTACACTGTTTACTCCACTCGTTTACGATATCAATGGGTCAAGTAAAGAACGCACAACGCATGATATTATATTCAAGTAGGTACCTACTATATCATCTTTTAAGTTATTTCCCTTTTCATATGCTGAATTGATCGTTTAAATCAACCAGTTGGTTACAGAAATATAGTCGTAATATTCATATAATAGTTATAACGCAGTTACGTTTATATTTTCGTACTTATGTACCTATGTTATTTTATATATAATAATGCGATCAATGAACTTTAGGGTACCTTTAGCAATCAGGACAGGATACTATCGCATTCCAATAACTCTGCTGCTATGAATAGACGACATATCGACTACATAAACGATAATTTATACCTGGAAATTTAAGGCACTGCCAGTAATAATAATCCTTCTGTTTGTCAACAAAAACAAACAAGTTATAAGTACAGTGGTTGTTCCTATAAACGTGTTAGATTAATTATCGTTATATCGTATTAGCTAATATAGCTTATATTTTATGAAAATATTGGCTTTATGTATAGCTCATAATAATAAGATATTATGCAAGAGGATTTACCGGAGATATAATTCCGGAAGCCTCAATTGTGCAGCGCGGTGTCGTGATCTGCATAAAATCTGCAATTAATCAGATTAGCCAAGGAATTATAATGAGAGGATTGGATCTAGCTTACACCACGTGCGTCACACTTGTGTACTGCGTTTGAATTTTATAACGATAAAGTCTGTCAAGTTAGCGTTTATCATAAGATCATCTTTCATCATCGCAAAGAAATACTTTTTTATTATGTATTATAAATTTTAATATACTTACAAATGTTATAGTAATACGAACAGAATAATAAAACAAAGGAAAGGTTTCGTGACCCGTCAAAAGGCCTTATAGAAAAGGGTTCCCAAAATAATCTGCTATTTCGCTGGGAAATGAGTACAACCCGACATAAAATGTTTCGGAACAATTTTTCTGAATGGATGCTCCAATAAAATAGAATCGTGGATTGCATTTTTATCTATGAAAAGAAATTGGCATTTGGCAGTTATTTTTGAGATTTTTTGTAGGTACAATACAGTTGAGCTAGCAAGTATAGAGATCCAATAATAACAAGACCAGTTCTGAATGCGTGAAAAAATTCTGTGATATTTTTTTAAATATTTCCCTATCAAATTTTTTATTGGTTTAAAAAAAATAAATTTAATGTTGTATTCTTATACACATATAAACATCAATGATATCTTAATAATCAATAATAATTTATTTTTTACGTGGTACTAAAATATCATAAACTTTGAACTTTATGAGTTCAGCCATGGTTCATTTGACTACACGAGAAATCCGCTTGACTCGTAACAAGAGTAAAGTGTGTCGCGTGCTCGAACAAAGATGATCTCTACCCGCCAATCATTCCGTTAATTGGAGAGAATCATCGCTGTAGAAAGTTTATAAGAAAGGCGGGAGTAGCTTCAACTAATGCAGTGTCATCAGACACCCAGGTATGACAAACAATCCACGCTCGAGGCTCATAAACGGGAAAACAATACGGCAATGAGCAGACCTGGTCGATGGCGCCACGTTCAAACATCAAACAAACTTATTGTAGTCTTTCTGATTGGAGTTAACCATTCTTAAACTGAGATATCTTAATTTCAATATAAAAAATGACCTATCTTGAATGACTTACTCCGGTTATAAAACATTGTTATTGTAGAATCCACAAGCTATTAGTTGTCCCGCAGCAATTATGCTCGTGTGACTTTTGTCAGACAATACAAAGGATGCGGTCATTTGTTATGAAGTTTTTGTCGGGTCTGACCCGTAAAAAACATTCTCCAGAATTGAGCATTCAAATGCTACTTTTCAAATTGTTTACTTTTAAACACCGAAATGTGTATTTTATAAAACATAATATTATGTACTTTATAATAATTTCAAAATCATGATTGAAATGCGTGATTCAAATTCGCTGTAGAGGGAAATGATGTTCATTAAGACTGTTGCATCACCTGTAAAATATTTTGCTTCCTGAAATGTTTGCTTTATAAGCATAAAGCCATACTCTATTTACTTTTATTATTCATTTACTAACGCGAAAGTGAGGAAGCTATTAATAATAATATAAATCAAGTTAATAACCGCTTATGTATATCTGTTATTTAACAGCGTGCCTGTTTGAGTGCCGAGTCCAATTATGGAGCAAATATTGAATAGCTATCAAGGTATATAGACCTACATACTAGTATCTATCATCATCCTGGTGTTATTAATCGTGAAAGGTAAGGCTACGACTGTGGCAGTGCCACACAGTCGGTGTATGAGGTCGTTAAGTCACAGACCCTTCCTGTGCTTACCATTTTGGGTCGTGTTACGTGAGCGCGAGGACGCGACAAGCACGCCAATGACACGCCGCCTGCGAGTCTGCAACGATTGTTATTTGCAACTGAAGGAAGTCATTGCCCATTGTTATTGCATCATGAATATAGTCAACTATACGAAGTTGATATTACACATCTTGTGAGCTATAACTATACAAAATTATAACTAAACTAAATGAAATATAAGTTATTAGATTAGTTTTTAAGATATTCATACATTATGTTATGTACATTTCAACTACGTGTATTAGTTGACATAACGTTTTTTTATAAGAATAATTGATCACTTATGATCACTTACCTAAGTTCAATATTTTTATTAGTGATTCCTCAATGTAATACTTGTCCTTAATAATATACTTTTGTTTCGATCATTAATAGATAAGAAGTATCGCCTACCATCCGCCTACAAATTACCTTCGCCTAAATAATGTATTTAAAGATTTATAGGCTGTTAAAGGTTAGTGACTCATAGAATTTATAATATGATTAAGCTTTTAATTCTATGCAACTCATTAAGCATATAAAAGGTAAGACTCTTAAGTGAATGGCGTATTAAAGTTAGGTTTAAATTAATAAATTTATTTTATTTCCATCAAATCGCTTAAGATAAACGACACTTTTTAATGCGTATATATTTTTAAGCGGTAGTTACTTTTTTTACTAAGGTGACCGCAACAATACGCGCCACGATATATTACAATTTATTTCGATTATTAAGTTGTAATGTTTTACGACAGTTAGACTGACCATTATACATATGAAATATAGAGGCAATCTAGGGGTCGCCCGCATTTTATATTTATTGCAACCATAAAGCAACCACAACATAATAGATCGCGAACGATTACCTCGAACAAAACCTTATTTCAAAGCGGCCATTATGTGGATCTCGTCAAAAGTTGTCGCATTGCGTGCATCTTACAATTTGTCAACGTCGAACAACATCGTCGAGCTCATGGCTTGAAGCCGTCCACTGACTTCTATTAAGTAAGAAAGTTATAGATAATCTCCCTAATAATTATCAAATTTTTAACTTTTAAGTCTCATCAAAGTTTTAGAACTAACATGAATAGAAGAATTTATACTACTTCACTCGTAAATATTGTAAGAATATTTGTTTTGACAAATATAAATTAAATATAACTAACGAAAGAAAACACAACAAGCAACTAATCTACGATGGCATTGGAGTTGTCCATGATCATTCCCTCGTTTTTTCCTTACAAATATTAATTGCTCGCTCAGTAACACGAGACAGGTGTTTGTTTTGTTTGAGAGGATATGGAGCGACATTTTTAGCCGGTTAATTGTAATCATACCTTATTACATACACACTCTAGTTTTTTGACAAACCACCTCTGGAATCCCGATGACATTCACAGCATTGCTATTTATATACTAAACTAACCATTATGTTAGCTACTGAAATTCCATTACTTCATTCAAAAGTTCACACGCTCAATTTTTTGCTGATCTTGGCCTTGGTAATAAAATAAGTATTAATAATTGCATGGAACATGTTTACAGACGTAAGTTCGCATCGTGTAGGGTATAATTTTATTTTATAATATTATAGTTAAATGTATATTGTACTCATTTTCAAAGTTATATCACGCATGGAATGGCACACTTGTTCGCTTGCGTGTGCATTGCGCATATTGCTTCGTCATTAAGACATAATTCGTTTTATTAACAAAGTGAATCTTTAGGAACATCTTGTATACGTAATACCATTATCGTTTTATAATAGCGATTACGTTAATATTTCATCGTAATGTAGTTTCCTATTTCGAGCATTTACTTTTGATGTAAAGTAACGTAATAAGTAGAGTGCCATGACCTAGAACTTACGCAGTAAGCTTATAAACAGGTAGCCTTGATCACAAGAATGTGACAAATTGGATAACATTACGAGTTTATTTTTTATTTTATTTCGAGTTAACTTATTAACTTAATTTGGAAATATATGCAATGTCACGATTAACGACCTTATTTTTCTCCTTCATTCAAGGAGTTTTGATTAATGTTTTAAAAATATAAAAATAATCCATCAAATTTAAAATAGTTTTTAAATATCTTCAATTACTTGTATAATTAATTTGACTTAAGTGTTATTGCTAACATTAACTTTGATGAAATGACTTTATAATGTACGATGATATCGCATACATTACGCATACTATGTTATCTGTATATTTTCATGAAATTATAGTAGGTACACATAGATAGCGACGCCAACATCGCCTACTTTGAGCCATATTTTGTTTCGCAACAATTGCATTATATTATTATCGGTAGCATGAAGTTAATGGCACCCGTTTATTTAACACAGGTACGTAGTGGCTTTTAATATTTACCCTTCACTTCGTCATTTTGTAGTCAAAGATCTCTGTAGATATCATTTAATAGTATATCGATAAAAACTCTATCGTTTAGCACAAGTATTGGAAAGTGTGGACGTGTTTTTATAAGATTTACGTGTCTCAGTGATTCGAGAGCAAAATCCAGACAAAACTGATTTTTACACAATTTTTGCACAGATCGCTTTGATTTATATATGACTATATTAAAGAGACTAGTAAGAATTTTTCATAATTATATTCTTATTAAATTTTTACTTAAACATAATAGGAAATATATATAATTCTAAATATAATTAAATCCTATTTAGAATTCTAAATATAATTATATTATAGCAAAAATAGTCACAGAGTTCCAAACCTCGTTATAACAAAAACTGCAATTGCATTTTTGGATTAAAAAAATGTTCTTTTTTAGTCTGTACTTGAACTATTATATTTGAAAGAAAAAGACTCAACCAAGGAATGTAGTGAATTTTCAAAGCATAATTATATTAATAGCACTTACTTAATACTTAATACTTGTTACGCGAGCGCATCTCTATAAGGTGATTGGTATTTTACTTACAGGTACATAGGTATGTTAATATATTCGTAAGATAACTATTAATTCTAACATTTTTTCCTTTTCTTGTATCCTCTTCGTGATTATGCATAATTCAAAAATGTAGTTTATTTTTTATCCTTATGTTTGTAATACCTTACCTAATAGTTGTTTATGCGTTCGCCTTTAAACCTAGTAGTGCCCAGATCGCAATTTTAGTTTGTGGATAATTTAAATAATATTATAATTAGAAAAAATGAACTTAATATTGTGAAGACTTATATATTTACAGTTTACGAAGATTATTATTATTAGGTATTTATAAATTAAACGAATTGGCTGCACGTTAGTTTAGTACAAATAAAAAAGTTTTGGTTAATGCTTTTATTAGGTATAGTGATGGCATTTTAACAAGTTAGGCTTACATCCAAAAGGAATACCTATATGTCTGTTATAATATTTATGTTTATAAATATTGACATTGCAATAAATGTTAAAAA
This sequence comes from Eurema mandarina, assembly GCA_018238005.1. Lineage (NCBI taxonomy): Eukaryota > Metazoa > Arthropoda > Insecta > Lepidoptera > Pieridae > Eurema > Eurema mandarina. The sequence goes on from DWAJ01000469.1 coordinate 20,579, forward strand.
TGTTCATTTGGTGTATTTACATGTCTTTTCATATACTTTTGTAAACATGTATATTAACTCAAGGTAACCGATAGTCGATAATAGAGACGATTACAGACCGATTAGAACAGTTTTTAAAATTGACTCAAGTTTTTAAGAGTATTGAATCTAATTCTCACTATAGTATAAAAATATTTGAATGCACCAAACACAGACTCATAGAACATTCTTTACCTAATCATAATAAAGGAAATCAAAAAGAAAAGCTCTTAATTTACTTGCGAGCCTCTAACAATAAATTACTTTATGCAGTCTGATTACTTTAACGTTATACATCTAAGCAATAGCAATATAACGTTTCACGGAATTTGTAAGCAGGTAAGTGTTACAGTCGGATGTACAGACAAAGAGCTATTAATGTTACAACGAATAATGTCTCAAGAATATCAGTAATGTTCAGGTAGTCGTGATTAATATATAACACACGTGATTCTAAAGAGAAACGTGTCGATTTCTTTAAACGTTCTTGGCAAGTGTGATCACTAACCTTACTACAAATATTCAAATTAACATGGTCTTTTTTTTCGTTGAATAACTAAGGAATATTATTATGCTAAATAGAGCTGGTGCCAAAGAAGGAGACATGTCACCTGACAAAAGGCAATTAACGTTACTAAATACGACCACATTTCTCGTGGAAATAGAAATGTTTACAAGAGGAAGTCACGTTGTCATCGTGTATTATATTTAGTAGTGTAGTGGTCAATAACCTTAATTGCTGCGACCACGAGTTATATCCCATAACTTTTCGTATTAAATTACTTTAGATCTTAAAGTACCTTAAAGTTAATTATATATTTATTTTAATAACAAATCTAACTATCTAATAAGTGATCGCGGCAAAATAAGAGAACGGATTTCGTGGAGATTAAAAATAGTAATTGAATACAGAAGCCTTGATTTAATCATATCAGAGAATAAATCATGTTTTATGAAACTGGTATATTTAAATTTTGTTTAGCAACAGCTAATGTTACTCATACACAGCTTGTAATAACCAAGTAATTTCAACGTTACTTGCACATTTGGAATTGCAATAAAATAACGAAATAATTTGAAATATCATTTAGAAAATATATTCCATTCTTGTATAAGACGTTTAGTGGCTTTACATTTTACGAATAATACTAATTTTATATCTGAGCTATTTAATGTTTTAAGTATATTAGGATTGAGTTAAAAACAATAAAAATATTACCTAAATACATGATTTTATAAAATTATATATTAAAACTTGTCTAGTTTCAGATAAAAAATTAAATTCATCTTAGTTCTTAGAACGATTTTTGAAGTTGGATTACACATCGTATTTACATGTATAAGACAAAATTGTATTAAGTTACAATAATAAAATATTACCTAGTCCATTTATTAATATGAAGTTTAGATCAAGCTTAGCAACTGTTAATTATTATTTTATCGACTTAATTTAAGAGCGGTAAATGTTTGTGTAAATAACTTTATTCGTGCCATTTAAAATTCAATCAACCAATTTTATGCATTCGATATAACGCTTTCTAATGTTTTAAATTATTATAACTCGTCTTTTTAATTGCTCCGTATATTTCAATACTAGGATTAAATCTGCATAAAAAACTATTTATTTTAAATAAATACCACATTTCACAGATGTTATGTAAAAATTATATGTAATACTATTAGCGGATTAGGTAATTTATGAATAAGAAGATAAAAAATCCAGACGACGAAAAATGTTTAATATACGAAATCAAAGAAAGAGAGTAACATGAATGAATGTATTCGAGAAACGCTTATCTTTAAGATAACATAGTCCGTGGAGACGGAATGTAGAGTCAACGAAATCGTACCTGAAAGATAAATTTTGCGTCAAAAATCCAGCGCTGAAAATGTCGTATCGAGTAATGTGTGGTAATGTAATGCAGCGCTTTTGGGTGTTGTACGAGTGTGTGTGCAGCGGAGCAGCGCTGCGGCTGGCGGCTGGCGGCTGGCGGCTACCCGGGCTGTCGTCCGTCAGTCGCGCCGCGCGCACCGAGCTCAGCGCTCCTCGTGTCATCGCCCGTGTACCAGCATTGCGTCCGCACCCGCCCTTATCAAAACATTCCCGCATTGAGATCGATCTGTACGTCTACGCTATTTGTGATAACGTGCGATTCAGTGACGTATGACTACAATACGATGTATTGTTTATAGTGTTGTGTCTTGTTGCCCGTGCACGGTAGTCGCTGGATTAATGTTTATGTTTTGTTTTGATTGATAAGAAGCAAATAAAAGTGAGCATTATTTTCAATACAATTTATTTATGTTTAAGTGAGGGAAACAAAGGATTGTAATTATAAATATTTTAACTTCACATAGTTTTTGCGTTATATTTATCTAAAGAGCTCTACAAAAAAGCTCTACTTCTAAATAAGTAGTTATTACGAGCTAGTAGCCCGTGATAACTTCTTATTAAAAAATATGTGCATTTACTCATAAAAAATACAAAGCTATTTTGTTCTCAAAGAAACACTAAAATGAAAATTACAATTAAATCGAGCAAGTGGGTAATTAAAATGGTATTAAAGTCGTTAACTCCAAAGACCACGATTATGATACTATAATTTTCTGGTTGAGAAAACGTGATTGACGTTTGTTCTTGAAAAATAATTTTGGAACGATTACAAAACGAAAACTCTTTTATGTTTATGGAATATTAATTCTATTGACAGAACAGTTTTAAAATGAGCACAAAATGTATCAAAAGTCACATCCGCTTTTACAGGCGAAGCGTTAAAAACGTATTTATTTTTAAACACACAAACTCAAACATAAAAAGAGTTACCAAAAAAAGATAAATGTTGTCGCTTTTGAAATGATCGAGACTGTTTTAGAAAACATGGTACCATTCCGTTTAAGATGTCGCAAGACGGCAAAAACTAATATCTGAACTTCATTTCACGTAGCTTATTGAAATTGCTTTCTCGCACCTGCATTATTTTCTTGGTCAACTATCAATGCCATCAGTGACCGACAGCTATGAGCCTTAACTACTTCAATGTAACTATCAGAGTTTAGATTCTACGTGGATTGACCGCGATTATCGTATTGAGCGTTTCTCGACCTCTACTTTACGTTGTTTTTATTGAAGTAAAACGTCTACATAAACTTAATGATTCTTACATTCCCGTTAGAAAACTACTAGATTCAATACTAAAGTTTTTATCGACATCTAAGGCGACTTGAATGTTAAAGAAACTCCACTTATAGAAATACTCTACAGCGCGCATCGTGTTTACGCCTATAAATATCTTACATTTATTGTAAACGCGAGCAGTTACAACTTCCATCTTTAGTTATGGTAATGCGCAGTGACTATGTAGAATTATTACACAATTAATACTATCATAGTCTCGGCGTGACCGTTAATGTAATGAATGAATACACATGTATGTAATTTGCGAAGATTTTTTACAAACAAAATAGAGATCATTGCGCTCGTCCGAGATAGGCGCTCGCACATGCGACCTGAATGCCACTAGAGCGGCGCAAGTCTGCTTGATTCATTAAGATTAATAACTACAAACAAATGAACTACTGCTCACAGTACATTCAGTAGTCAGTACTCAGTAGCGTACTTCGAGTTACAACTGTTATCAAGCGTGTATTATTTGAAATGCTCGATTTTTTAGAAAATATATCTAAATTTAATCTACACTAAAATATGATACATAGATACATACATGTCTATGCTTAGGGAGTTAGTTACAAAGTAAACTATAATGAAATATTTAATAGTCAGAAGTTTAATTTTACATCAAGTACCTAATCAACAAAATATTGCTGCTTTATGATTTTATACTTAGGTAAAATCATAAAGCAATACTATCTTTCCTTTCAAAATGCCATACACCGTAAACAAAGCTTCAGTATTATGCATTTAATCAATTTCATACAATCACGAACTCATTATATTATACCTACCTCATTATTGACACTCCCCAGATTATATTTATAATTCTATAAGTAACATATAAATTATTATCTACTATTATTCATATAAACTTATTTATATGTATCACATTTACTAATTTATACAATGCGTTTAAAATTTTTTGAAGATATAACACTTTAGAAACGATTTATTGTATAATTTCAGTTTATATTATAATCCATATCAATACCAATCCATAAATAGCCATTATAATCATCAATCAACAGTATCCCTTGGTAGTTACTTCTCACAATAGAAGAGAAAGGCATTATAGTGTAATGATCCTTAATCACGTGCCAAAGGGCAGACACAATTCTAATATTGTAATATTTTGCCTCTTAATTATTATCTAAGAGAACAATAGGTGATTAACCTAGCTGCCGGATCGGATGACAACTATTATTTTATATATCCTTGTGAGAAGTCGTTTTTCAGGAAATGAATAGAATGGGATATAATTCTTTATGACCTTTTAAAATAGTAATCGTATATTTTAAAACTATATAGACACTCAATTAACTTCGCCTACCAGAACCCTTTAAAACAATATTTTCGAACTTATTATCATTTTGTATCTGAAAAGATATTTTGAAAAGTGTAACAAGTTCGAATCCTACTAAAAGCTATATAAATTTCATGTTATTAATGTTCTTGTGGAGCCTTTAATTACCCGGCGCGCATGACGATATGCCGCAAACGAGATGTTAAAACGCATTTTTAAATGTTTTAAAAAGAAACAAATTATAGCCAAAGAACGGGTTTAGCGTAACTCCGGAAGCGAACAGGTTCCACTGAGCTGAGATACATTAGTATTGATTGGAATTTTAATTTTTACTAATGAAACATCGGCGTGAATCGCCTGTCGCCGACCACGAATCGCTTTTTCTGAACTCATTACGTAGATTGAGTAACAGCTTTCACTGAATACAACTTGTTATTACAATCGAGTCATCACGCAACAGTTTTTAGGTAACTGAACAACCTGTCGATAATATCTGACCATGTTACAATCTAAGGTTTAATTATTAATTGCCGCAATCTAGTCCTTGTTGCATAAATACTGCTAATTAAATAGGTTTGTTATGAACGCGCAAAATCGCTGATATAGCTTTAATTATAAAATAAATATTACTAACGTATCGCTTTTATTTCGCTCACTAACATGTACTTTTACCACGGATTCATTTAAATTTGATAACAATAACACATATAATTTTAATTATATTATAAACATAAATAATTAAGTTTCTATCAGATATTTTCAAAGAAACCTAAATAACTTCTATATTAAATAGAAAAATGTTGATTAACGTTATGACTACGTTACTATCATGAAAGAAGAAACACACATAATAAATGTTCGACATCGAATTTTATTAATAAGAATTAAAGTTTACAGTTAACAGGAAGATAAAGTTTAAGCTGTAAAATGCTTATATTATTTTAAATTTAAAAAAGCACGAGATCGTTATCGATACCAGATATGGTGTCGATGTGTTAGATTATATTCAAAATCAATACATAGGTACATCTTTATATATAAAAATGAATCGCAAAATGTGTTTGTAAGCGCATAACTCGATAACAGCTGAACCGATTTACATAATTCTTTTTTTAGAATATTGCTGGATGTACGAGGATGGTTCTTAAGCAAAAAAAATAGGTTAAGGGTTGAAGTATACGGGGATGATAGGTACAGCGTGAACGAAGTCGCCGTGTGACAGCTAGTATATTAATACATATGATAACATATATTTCGGATATTGCTTTTTTTCAGTCGATTAAAAGTAGGTAATCGAAATATACTTTTTTAATACGTCACATCACTGCTTTAAAGATTACTCGTAAGTCAAGCTAGTTAGTTGGCTTAAAATGTAAACAAATTAAATTCAAGACTAAGACAAAGTTGTAAATTTTAAAGTGGTAACCCGTGATAGATTTCAAAACCAACCTTTGTTGCTAATTACATACATACAAAATCCTGAGCTCGTATCGTGACCAAGAGGCATAACGTATCGTTAAAATGATTTCTTTTATTATCTGAATTCTTCTGTAACATGTGAAACAAATTATGAGCGCGAGTTCCGGATGAATCTACATTCATCCGGAACTTATCGGATAGACTACAATTTCATCGTCAAATAACGCTAAAACAAAAACTATTACTAAATAATTAACAATTAACGATTTGCAAATACACTTCACAAATTCATTTAATTAAAATACACCACCAGTAATTATCCTGAATCACGATCCGTTAGAGATCTCATTTTGCGACAGGAAACATTTCAAGATATTGCTGGAGTCGATCGAGTTTATTTTATAAAAGGAATTAATGTTCTCCCCGATGACGTTTTTGATGTATTTAGCGCGGCCGAGCGGAACTGTTAGATTTAATCTTAACAAGATAGAGGATCTTACCAATGCTGTAAAAACCAAGTAATGTCTCAAACGTAAACTTCCTTTAAATATCGAAAGCTAAAACAATAAAACTCTCAATATCCCCAAAGCTGCCTCAATAAACACAATTGTTTACAAGGTATATTACGTTGAACTGACAGCGTTAATGTTGAAAGCGATGCAGTTGTAAAAGTGTTAAAATTTTATTGAAGTACGATTGTATAAGATCGTAAAAGGCACATTTCGGTGTAGGTGGAAGCTCTGGCGAAGGGCATTTCTCGTCAATGGCTGTGTCCGCCTACGGTGCGCGTGCGCTCTCCTCCCGCCTACATGCTTATAAATTGTTCGCTTAACAGTACATGCGACAAATTACCAGCGCAGTCATGCGATACCCTTTCTTTATGCCTAAATTGATAGTATCAATATCGTTGGCTGTGCATGAATGAAATAATTTATATGCGATATGGCTATAACTATAGGACCAACGTCGCTGTTTTATGAGATTTGACCCTTTAGTTTTGTGATAAAAGCAGAGCTTCATCCAATTCAAGAATATATAACGCTGTTTAGTAATATCAAGATTTTTTTTATTATTTATAGTATTTCTTCTTCACGTTTGTTCATTCTTCATTTATGTTTTTAAACAATTTCCAAACACAAACATTATGACGAAGCAATGAGCATATATTATGATTCAATATAAATCAACACATGCTATGTTTAACCTTACATAGGAAATATCTTGTTTATTGCTAGTATACATATCACGCGAAACTTATTAGTTGGGTATTTGAAGCTCAGTTACCCGTAATTCTTCCACCATCTTGACATAAATTTCAGTTTTAACTGCAGGCACATCAAACGTGGTATTTGTACGTGACATAGGACTTAAGTTTATTAATGACAAGTGCATTTTGAATCCAATAAAAGTTTAAAACAAAACAACGTTTGCATAAATAGAACTAACTGAATGGAGTCTCAATAACCATAATCTAAATCATTCCCACTTTGAACTAAATGACATAAGGTGCATTTTTACAAGCACTACTGCTACGTATGTAATGTACCTACACTATAATTCATAAAGTAGCACTAGACAAAAGATGAAGTCTACTTATATGTAATATTGATTTGTTAGTGTTTTGAATTTATTTGCATGTCATGGTGAGCGGTTGGGTCTAACGAATACCCGCGGTTGCTATTAACCACTCTTTTGACGCCGCCCTATTGTCCTGCAATGGCTAACGATAAATTTTGTACGTGATGGAATTTTTATGTTTCCGATCCCTTAATGCCACTTGCATTATAAAAACATCAACGCTGATAAATGCGTAATTACCTTATAATGTAATAGATATTTTAATAGGATTAATACACGTGCTGTTTCCCTATACGTACTTATTAAGACTATTTATTACAATGTAATTAGTAATAGTAATAATACCTATATAGAAAATACCTTCTGAATACCGTTATCGATGAATCGCATTTTTGCATGGTGATATGTAGGTAGATACAAAGAAGTGATTTCGATTTGATAACAATATTAAAGTATTTAAAGCGATAAAATTACGTTTCAAATGAATTGCTTATCAAAAGTATTTTAATTACCTACGGGTATTACCTTATATTATATTGTAAGAAATAGTTACTTCAGTGTAAAAGATATTTGTGTTACATACAAATAAAACAATATATTTTGATGATGATATTTGACATAACATATTTATTAATAAGGAAGAAAAAAATTAAGCCATAAGAATACAACAGTAAGTTATTGAAAGTAAAAACGTTAGTAATCGAAAAGCGTTTTATTTGTTATTTCAGTAAAGCGTCGCCTGCGCACGCCGCCGCAGTCCGTCTGCTCCATGAGCATTCTTGGCATGAGGTGAGTCATCGCACTGCATTTATAAATAATGTTCCTAGGTCATATTATGTTTACACTCGTATTGAGTATTCTTGAACACGATGTTTCTAATCCGTCTTATGATACAAATTACACTTTACAATTAAGTAATGCTAAGTAATAAGTAAGTTTTCAAGTATTTTTCCATTTCGAACTTTTTATGTTAGAAATGTTATTTTAAAACTATCAATATTCAATTAATATTCAAATAAAGTATTTTATAACATGTTCTTTTTAAGTAATTATTATAATAGATTTCGTATTTACCTTTGTATCACGACTAAAATATAAGACCATCGTATCATTAAAATAGCTCGCAGACTTTAAATGTAAAAGGATATTATTCACGCATTCTGCACACGTAATGAATGATACGTGAACAAAAAGAAGGAGTAAATTCTTAGAAATATCTGCATGCAATATTATCAGTATCTTGGTTATTCGTGAGTTGGCTATTAGCAAAGAACACTCGTGCTTAGGTATATTAGTTAGCAACGCGCACCTGCCCCGCGTCCGCGAGCGCGGCTCGATGTCAATGCCCGTCAAACGCGGCACTTGCGTACATATTGCCTACACTACACTCTACAGTCCACACTCCACAGTCTACACTAACACGTCACAAACAAAGCTTCTGTACGCAAATATGGCATATATAACAATCTAAAAAGCTTTATCTTTATACATGATAGCTTATTTTAAAAAATTTCGAATACCTATTTTTCCCAACCACCACACAAAACAGTGTTGAAATATTGAATACCTCGTAATTAGTAATTTTATCATTTTTGGAGTAATTTCATAATTTTATGATTTTACTCAAGAAGTCGATTGATGAGACTAATTACAGGTTTTGGTTTATGGTCCTTGTTGGTCTGAATATTTTTATTTTAAGTTTAAGAGATGAAAACTGCAACAGCATTCATTGAATTAATAACGGTAGACGGAACGTTAAAATAAGCATCAACTTACATAGATGCACGTACGCTCGACAGTACATCAGCATCATTAAGAAGAACGTACGTAATTACTAACTTAGTATACAAATCGTCTTCTGGAATGTCCTGTACGGCATTACTATCCTCCACCATGAGGAATTTTAAGTGTAGGGTAATCTAGAAATGACGACGAAAATGTACCAATTTACGGTATAGCAATGATGTGGTTCTAACATCTGGTATTTAATTAACATCTACATGTGACTTGTCACGTTCAATGAAGTGTATACCTACCACAAATTATTATGAGAATGTTATAGAAATTAGAACCGTTAAGGCCCTTTCATTTGACGGGTAAGTTTAATGATAAACGATATTTTGATAGCTAAGAATGTTTGCGGTTACACATCATGCATGTTTTAATATCAAACAATGACAGAAATACGAATTAGAGAAGAAATACTACGCTATAATTTGATACGCAAAAAATATGTTGCAGTTTTACTTGCAGTTATATTGCTATTAACAGTTTGACAGGCGACAGATAAGATATATTTACTTCACCTCTAGTCATAACCAAAAATTTTAACATTACATACTTGTTTTGCATATTATGTTGCATAGTATTGTGCTTATACTGTATACATTGCAGAAGGAATTCCATAGATTACAAGTAAGTTTTTAATATAATCGTCGCAGACTTCCTTTTAAAGAGCTATGAGAATAAAAAACTGTAAAGTCGATTCACATACCTATGTATAGACATTAATGTATGTATGTGACGTTAAATGTGGAAATAGCTATTTGTTATGCAGCTATTATTGTTTGTTATTGCTCTAAAGTCCAAAACGATGATCTGTTTCTAGTGCATTATTTTTGTTTAGCTACATAGTACATACCAATATAAAAGGAATGCAGCTTAACTACTACATAAGAGCCTACGTAGAATTACTGTTGGCTACCACAACTCTGCATACAGTTTATAATTACAAAATCCTTAGCAATATTTACGCGCAAATTTGATAAATAATAATAAGTAATTATAGTGTCTTGGAACTGCTATCTTAGCTTTAGCTCAGTATGTATATATACACAAAATTACACTGTATTATATTATATATACAGTGTAATTTTCAAAGCAATTATTTGCATTATTGCACTTTTCGTAAATATATTATGAAAAAATATTTACGTCTAAACTTTTATAAGTAATTAACACGATTTTCTTCGAGGTTTGATGTAGGGCTACAAATTGTTTTCTTACTAACTCAATGTAATAAATATCTTTATAAAAATAAAACATTACCATATTTTATTACAATAACGAAGCCGCAGTAATGAAAATAATATTCAACGAACAGGAACTAAATATGGATAATGGCATTCTCTTTGATGTTTCATCCAAAATAAGTCCTTGGCGCCTACCAGCTTCGCCTACGACCCACTTCATTTAAATTAAATGTTTGATGAGTTAACGATAACCGTTAAGCAATTGCTATTAGTCATTTTAAAAATTATATTTAGGCTCTCCCACACCGGAACTCCTCACTTCCTGAGAGCGACGTGTTATAAATATTTTAAAGAATGATTGTATGGTTGCTTAATTTTAAAATGGCTTATGTTTTTAAATATCATATAAATTTAATATAATATGGGCCTCTCTAAAGTTTTTAAGCGATGATATAGAATATCGATGCTACGATAAAATATAATTTTAAACACTCAAAATCAGGATACTAATTTCGATATCCCTTTTACGAATGTACGGATGGTACGTAATTTACACATTTAATGAATGTATCCTTCCATAATGTTTCTATTTGTAATAATTCTAATTATCAAATGCTGTGTTTAAGTCATCAATCGTAATCAACTGTTACGTCCTGTCTATTATGAAGGCGCTTAATTCACTTATGAATAAATTAAGATCATGCAAATAATGATTTCATTATATTATTTTAGACTTATATCTTAAACCTACGTTGTTTCTAATAATTATAATTGATGAACACCTCACTTCATATAATCAGGCCCATAGAAATAATAATTCTATAATATAGTAAAACTTGTGGAACGAGTAAAGTTTCTTAAATGTTTTAGATATGTTAGTAAGAAAATCTAACTACTTGTCTCGACTCGGCTATGTCAGTAATTCTCGTCTAGATATTTCCGTCTGCTTTAACCATTATCATTTGAGTTGAACGACAGTTCTGATAAGTAACTAAATTTCTACTTTGAGGACATAATTGTTGTTTCGTAAAATTAAAATTACAGTATCTCTGTATATCCGGCATGTCGTGTTGTATAATGACACCCGTTTACAATCCTCATTCTACCATCTTACGGTTTTAAGTCCAGTTCTTACTTAAATCGTTTCCTTGCAAGCAAATTACTCATTACTAGATGATTTTTGCTCTTAAGTGGCATGTCTGCTAAGCTACGGTCCCCTTAAACATATTTTTACTGTTCATTTAAATAAAGAAAACGTTTAGCATTGCGTTTATTAAGTGCTCCCTATAAAACTAAAAAATAGTTGTATTAACATGTAAATGCCCTAGATTCTGTCTATAACAAGATGACGATCCCCACGTTTTATGCAATATTTAACATAATATCGAGATAAATGAACGAGTATACATATTGGTAATGGTTCGGCGAGGCTAGTCGACGAAGTCTGGAAAATGACTGATTTTTAAACTTCCAGACTGAAGAAACTACGTGGAATTTTCCTACACAAAAAATCATGTATACCCATAAAAAAACAAACGAGCAAACAAACC